>JAHKKF010491131.1:0-32393 GCA_019740295.1 Labeo calbasu | reverse complement strand
ATTTAATAATTGATAAATGTAAATTTTAATTGTCCCTAAATTCAGTTCTAAACATAAATATTAAAACAAAAAGCAACAATATATTAAGGTATACTCTAAAAAAAAAAAAAATGCTGGGTTAAAAACTTGGACAAACTCAGCGATTGGGTTGTTTTGACCCAGTGGTTGGGTTAAGTCAACTATTGTTTAAAAATGATGTTATTTCTTGCTTAACCCAAAATAGGTTGGAAATTAACATTTATTAATATGTTCAATAAATGAACATTTATATTTTTTTAAATTGTTTATTAATAAATGTTCACCTTTTGATTTTTGCTGATGCCTCTAGTAACAGTGTGTCCGATTTTTAATTTACAGCCTATTTTGGCTTAATTTTAAGCCAGCCATATAGTAATTTTTAAACAGTAGTTGAGTTAAACAAAACTCCCCAGAAGGTTGGGTCCATATTTCACCCAGCATTTTTGTAGCGCGTAGAACATTTAATTAATTAAATAAATAAATAGTTATCAACATTGCAATTACTGTACATCTGCTGTGATTAATTGATTGTGAAAGTTGTTTTTCAGCGGTTGAGCATTGTGACCAATCGCTGCCATGTCTGCTGTGTAATGAATGCAGTGGTGAATCAGAGGCCATTTAATGTGTATCTTTATATCAGTGTTCAGCCAAGAGTGAACGCTTTATTGCTTTAGTCAGTCGGTCTGAGCTCAGTAGCTTCGGCACACACACACAGTGGTGTATCAGTGGCAGCACATAATGTTAATGGCACTTAATTTGTTGGTTGGGATGGGCAGGCTGGCTGGTGTGAGCCCTGCTCCCAGAGGATCTGCCTGTAATTGTGTTTCATATCATAAATATATAAATAAAGCTCGCAATAATTACCAAATAATAATTCTCCCTGCTCTTTCAGCCTCCCTGTTTCTTTTTCTCTCACTGGCATTCACACACACGCGCTGGTTTTCGTCTGCTTGTCTTTTGGCTTTCTTTATTTCTCTTTCACAAAGCAGTTTAATGTAAAGAGTAGAAGGTAATTAGAAGACTGTGTGGTCAGGACTCTAAAGCCGCACGCCAGAAGTGGCCAGAAGAGAAGCAGAGGTGACTTTGCTCACTGTCTCATGAGTGTGTCCAGACGCCTGACAGGGAGCTAAAAGCCAGTCAGCTTAATTACTATTCACTCACTGCCCTCACCCTTTGCCTTTGACTGCTCTCAGATCAGGGGTTCTTGACCATGTCTGATAAGCTGTTATTATATGCTAAGTGGAGCCACTGAGCCCAGGTCAGTTTTCTGTTCTGGTTTGAGAAGGTGATTATGTGTGCATGTGTGTGAGATTGGTTTCAAAAAGATGTAAGCGAGGAAAAGAGCAAAGCTTTTTCACATAACAAGAAGACTGTGAAAATGTCAACAAGATGAAAATATTTTCATATAAAAAGCATGAAATACGTGCTTTATCTCACTATACATCAGGCCGTTCTACTGCAGAATATCTCTTTGTCTGCTGAAAAAAAGACTTGTTTTATTTCAAATCCTTTTGAAGTTTTTACTCAGTATTGTTAGTATGTGTGCTTGTGTGTATGTCCATTCCAGCGTCCATTCGTTAATGGCTGATTTAATGGTAAATGGATCTAAGATGAAGATAAAGTGAATTTGGCAGCTAATGAAAGCAAGTGTGTGTGTGTTTGTTTTTGTGTGTGTGAGAGACAGAGTGGTTCCTCAGCCTCACAATTTTATGCAACTTACCAGTGCTGTGGCCTTAAAGACAATTGTGGGCTCTGTGGAAAACATTTCCAACTTCTATGTGACCACAGCTAGTGGAGCAGAAAGCTCACAAACAGAATGCTTAAGCTGCGAATCATCATTCTTTGCCTCTTTTTTTGTCTGGTAGCAATTGATGTTTTGTGTTCACGCTGCTTGCATTTATGTTAATGCGTGCATTTGATACATATTCTTTGGTTTTGATTTGCAAGATGGAAAAAATCACGCAAACTTGAGTTTTAAAAAAAGAAAATGATTTACTTTTTCTTATTTACTTCGTAAAGTAGCTACTCTATGTTTGTTCTTTTCATTTGCGGTTGTTCTTTTTTTTTATTTTCCTTTGGTTTAAAGTGGTTTTCTTTTCTTTAGGTTCTCCCATGCCATCCTCTCTCTCCAGTCCATCAGTCACTGAGCATTCCCATTCTCAACCACCTTCACCCAATCTCCATGACAACCAGAGTTCCGTCTTAAGTAATGCCACCACGCAGGCGGCGCAGGACTCTGATTCGGAAGAAGAGTACACGGCCGCTCTCTATAGACCCGTAACGCAGCCTGCCCTCAGCCACAGCTGTAATGGTAAGGTGACCACCCCTCTCTTTCTCTCTCTCTCTCTCTCTCTCTCTCACTCGTCTGTCCTCCTAGGTCTGTGAAGTAAGAAAAGCATGAAGGCTGTGTATTCCCAGTAAAAACCACTGGAGTGAACTCTATGCAGGCTTTGTCGGAAATTTTATTAGAGAATGTCACATCCAATCAGTGGTGTTCAACGTCTGGGTAGATTAGAGGGGGGTTAACTGATTTTGTGTGTAAAATGGTCATGGACCTCATATTGCACTCGAAAACCAATTTTGCATGCTCAGAAGCATTTTCAGCTGAGAATGGATATTTAGATTTTACTGAACTTTAAATTAAGTTTAAGGAAATAGTTCACCCACAAATAAAAATCCGGTCATTGCAGGGTTATTATAGATAACTAAGATAAAACCTAAAATTGACACAATTTCTCTCTGATTCACTACCACACAAAGCTCATTATAAAACATACAAAATACACTGCCCTCCAGAAGTTTGGAAACGCCCTAGAAAAGTGGGGTTTTGGACTATATTGGCATAAATCCTTTTTAATTTGTGATAATTTTGCACTTATAAGGGACAACACAAACTACGAAAACATATTTTATTACATAAACAGTTTATACATAGAAAAAAACTTACATTTTTGATTAATCAAAATATCCACCATTAGCAGCTATTACAGCTCTGCATAATATGGGCCTAAATTCATTGTATTCTAAACTTAATTGGCAATCAATTGTTGAAGGTATTAAGGTGTGCTGACCCAAAAATCTTTTAAAAACCTGGGCCAAGTTTAAACCAGTAACCAGGCATCACAGCTGGCAAAATTGCAAGTGTGACTTTGACATGTATATATTGCCATTATTATGTAATCAAAATGAAAATAATTATTGCTGGTCTTCAATGATAATGTCAAGTTATTTTAATGTATTTGCACCAAAAAATGATAAGGATTTATGCTGATATCGTCTAAAAGCACACTTTGTCAGGGGTGTTTCCAAAATTTTGGAGGGCAGCGTACATATATAATATTCCTAATTAATATATTTAAAAAAAAGGCTGTGATGTCAAAACCTGGAAGACTAATTTGCTATGGATTTGTGCAAGATTTTCCTACAAGTTTTTCCAAAATATGAGTAAAACAAGGTCTGTGGTAAATATAAACTCACTTGGATGTTTTACTCTACGTTGTTGGGAAGGTTACTTTGGAGATGTAATAGGTTACAGATTACAATGTACCATATTTAAAATGTAATAAGTAGTGTAACTATTTCAATTACTTTATTAATGTAACTGATTACATTTGATTGCTTTTTGACACAAAATGTTTCTCAGTGACTGTAACAGATTACAATTACTTACAATTATTTATTTTGTAATTAAATGACACAATTCCATTACATGTAACTAGTTACTCTCCAGCACTGTTTCTCTAAGGTGTAAATTATACACAACTACACTGAAAACGCTCATTTTGAAGCAGTTGTTTATTTTTAAAAACATATGTTTGTAATAAATAACTACACAATGTCCAAGTATCCTCAAATGTGACCTTGGACCACAAAACCAGTCATAAGTAGCATTGGTATATTTGTAGTAATAGCCAACAGTACATTGTATAGGTTAAAATTATCGATTTTTTTTATGCCAAAAATCATTAGGATGTTTAGTAAAGATCATGTTCTAAGAAGTTTTTTTTTTAATTTCCTTCTGTAAATATATCAAAGCTTACTGTTTTACTAGTTATATGCATCGCTAAGAACTTCATTTGGACAACTTTGAAAGCGATCTACTCAGTATTTTCATTTTTTTTTCACCGTCAGATTCCAGACTTTCAAAACGTTGCATCTCAGCCAAATATTGTCCTATCCTAACAAACCGTATATCAGTGGATAGCTATTTATTCAGCTGTCAGATGATGTATAAATCTCAATTTCAAAAAGTTGACCCTTATGGCTGGTTTTGTGGTCCAGGATCACAAATTCTGTTTACCACAGACCTTATTTTACTCATGCATTGAAAAACCCCATAGAAACTCATGGTGAATCAGTCTTGGGTTTTGACATCATGGCTTCAGTACTCGATTAGGATAAAATTATCAAAGTAAACCGATCTGGTGTGCATGAGGGAAATGTTTGGATGTGATCAGAGCAGGACAGTGCCACATCAGATTTTCATTGTGAGAAACGCTTATTGGTCACTGCCAAAGCCACATCTGACTTCCTTTGATACTTTCAAACTTGCTAGATGTTATCAGAGGTTCGGCAGGGAGTTGGGTTGCTGGGGCTGTTAACACTCGCCCGCTGAGAGACGCGGCAGAGGCTCCCTCTGATTCTCCGATGACTATGTAAATGAAGCGTACGCATGAAAAAACGGCTAGTGATGCTAGCCGATGATGCTGATGACAGCTGGAGCTCCTAAGGCTCTCAAACAAAGACACAGAGGTCATGGTGCATGAGGACAAGAACACACCAGCAGAGTGTTTGTTTGTGTTAGCGTCTGAAAAGACACAAGATGAAAACAATAACAGGAGGAGGCTCAGAGCATAGCTGCTGGAGACATGGGAATGGAACACATAAAACAGAATGCGCTCGGAGTAAAAGCACACACACGTATTTGCAGCTTGTTTTTTAAAGAGATAGTTCACCCGCTAATGCAAATTTGATCATAATTTATCTTAAAAAACCTAAAGACTTTCTTCTGTTGAACATGTAAAGAGTTATCTTGCACGATATCCTTACAAAGAGTGAGTGGTGACTACAGCTGTCAAGTGCGATTTTCAGTAAATACCTTCTTTATCTAGAGTATGAATTCAAAATACTGTAGTGCACAAGTCATGTCATATGAGCTACTTTTATGGTGCTTAACCCTAAAAACTGTAAATATCCATTCCTACTGTAAACTTAATTTTTGATTAGTAATACGCATTATTAAGAACTTCATTTGGACAACTTTAAAGGCGATTTTCTCAATATTTACATTTTTTGCACCCTCAGATTCCATATATTCAAATAGTTGTATCTCGGCCAAATATTGTCCTATCCTAACAAACCATACATTAATGGAAAGTTTATTTATTCATGTTTCAGATGATGCATAGTTTCGAAATATGGACCCTTATATGGACCCTTTTTTTGGCTATTATTTAATATGTATGAAAGTCAGTTTCTGCCACTAAATAAAAAATAAAAAATGATAATAAACTTGTGATATAAACTCGCAGTTGCAAGTTATGAAGCCAGATTTGCGAGATGTAAACTCACAATTAATTTTTTTTTCTCAGAGTTGCATGATATTCCTGAAATTCTGACTATTTTTCTTAGAAAAAGATAAAAACTGCAAGTTTGCATTTCACACTTCTTTTTCTCAGAATTGTGAGATATGAACTCCTAAGATAGGAGTGAGATATTAATCTCCTAATGAGTTAGTAAGTCCAATTTTGAGGAAAAAAAGTCAGAAATGTGAGTTTTTATCTTGTAACTCTGACTTTATTTCTCCGAATTGTGAATGTGTCTTACAGTTCTGACTTTATAACTGACAATTGTGTTTATATCGCAATTCTGAGAAAAAGTCAGATATGCAAGTTTATGTCTTGCAATTCTGACTTTATAACTCACAATTGCATGTTTATATCACACAAATCTGACTTCATTTCTCAGAATTGAGTTTATATCTCAATTCTGACTTTATAACAAGTTTAAATCTCACAACTCTTTTGTATCACGCAAATCCGAGAAAAAAAATTGCAATTACCTTTTCTTTTTTTATGTTTTATTCCGTGGCAGAAATGTGCTTTCATAAATATGTCAAGTTTTATAGGGTTAAAAACCTTGGTCCCTATCCACCTTCATTGTTTAGAAAAAAGCAGTGGAGAATTTATGTTCTATGGAAAAAAAAAAAAAAAAACAGGTTTGGAATGACAAATGTTGCCTTCGGAATCAATTTGTTTCAAGTCAGCTAGTCAGATATTGGCTTTAAAACATTACAAACTTATAAACACATTTTAAACACATAAATGAGTACTTTACCAGTTGTGCTCCTCACAATCCAAAATTTGTATCTTCTGTTGAAGCCGCCGTTCAATTTAACCAAGCAGGAATGCTGTATCACCATCAGACCTGTCAAGATCCACTTTCTTCAGTCTGTGTTGTTGACATTGGTGTTGATGTAGTTTTACCTCTAAAAGCCTGCCTTAAACAGAAACATTTCATTTGGCCTAGTATTTATCCATAATGAGGATGATTAGATTTGCTTTATGAGGAGAATGCACAGAGTAACTCCACCATTGTTTATTCAGCCGAATAGCGTGGCAAATTAAATTTAGGGCTCTCCTCTGTATAATTCCTACATTCTGCAGCGCATAAGAAAAGTATGTTGTTTTAAGAACACTTTATAGGATATAGGACTTTATGTCTCCATGCACTTACATCCGTTAGGTTGACAGACTTCAGTTCTGAGCCCAAACAGGACCACACATGTCCAAATGTTTACAGTATGCTGCTTTTAAAGAAAACTCACCTTCTATTCATCCATACGATGTAATGCAAGCCCTAATCAAAAGCAGCTCCAGTTAAAAGGAGAAAAAAAAAAAACGCTGATCAGTGTCAGGCTACTCATAATGGATGAGCTTTTATCTGCAGTGAGGGGCTTTCTCGATAACCATCTGGATTCACGGCGATGCAGGCTTGACTAGGAAACCCCACGTTTACCGCCAGTAAGTCTTTTAGGCTGATGTGCGTGTGGCTGTCAAGTGGGGATCAGGAAGCACTCCAAGCACTGACGTCTCATCATTTGAAGCGATCATCGATATTTGTAATGAGTGGAGGTGCTGTTGCTGATCGTTGCGGAGACGCAGGGCTGCCCGGCCCACTTAGCAGATCAAACTGAAATCAGGGTTGAAAGAGAGAGAGGTGGAGGGACAGGCTGGGAAAAAAAAGGCTTCAGTGCACATCCTCAGAGGCCTGGTTTTAATAGTCTGAGAGTAGACAGCAGGTCAGTGCACCGGCTCCTGTCTGCACCGCTCCATATTAAAGACATGAACTCAGGCAGAACAGGAACAGGAAAGTGGGAGACACAGAGGAGATGGAGGGAGGAAGGGGTAAATCGAGTCGGGTCAACAAGTTTTATTTATTTATTTATTTACTCATTCAGTCATTTCTTTTGTTTTTTTTTGCAAGTGACAGCATTCACAGCTATTTATACCTACTTATTTAAGTTGGTATTATCTGCATATCATTCATCTTGATAAATTTGCATTTAATAATTTGTTAAATTGTACACACATATACCGTTTAGGCCATTAATCACACAAGTAATTAATTATGTACTGGATTTATATAAAATTTACGGTGCAGTTTACACAATGTCACTTCATTGCTCATTGATTTCTTTTCATGATTTGTTTAATTTAATAAAAATACACCGTTCAAAAGTTTTGGGTCAATCCGATTGATTGATCGACTGATTGATTAATTTTCTTTTACAGTTATTTTATTCTGATAAATATTTTCTAAAGAATTCTGAAAAAAATGTATTATGGTTTCCACAAAAATATTAAGCTGTTTTTAACTTTGATGATAATGAAAATAAATTATATTTTAACACTAAATCAATGATTTCTGAAGGATGTGGACTGGAGACTAGAGTAGTGATGCTGAAAATTCAGATTTGCATCGCAGGAATACATTACATTTTATTCAAATAGCAAACAGTATATTTTAAACTCATAATATTTCACAATATAACAGTTTTTGCTGTATTTTTTTTATTTATTTTTCAAATATATGCAGCCTTGGTGAGCATAGGACACTTCTAAAATAGCAAACCAAACTTTTAAACAATAGTGTGTCTGTGTGGATATACAGTATAAAATTAATTGTGATTCATGGCCTCAGCAATTCATTGCATTTACATTTTCCAAAGCACCTTCTGCTTTGCCTTCCTTTTTAAGAATAAAAATAAAGGATGAGAAAAGGGCCTGTAAAATAAGCACGCCCTATTCTGTTGTTATCAGGTCAAGACACGTTTGAAATGCAGAATAGGCATCAGTAAGATAGACAGACAGACAGCAAACAAGAGCTATGTCCGTCGAGAGCGATTACCCTCCGCCTGCGTAACCCATCCAACATAGACTCTTGTTGTCAATTAGCCAACCAGGGGGCCTGCTGAAACTGCCAGCGCGCCGTAGTGCGGACTCTCTGAAACTGAGCCTCGGGTCACCAGGCCTGTCGAGCTCCTCTTCTCTCACGCACCGATTGCTATTGTCAGGTGCAGTGGGCATGAAAGCAGCGATTTTATAGCACAGGAACTCCAATAACGTTTACCGGGGCCGACGGAGGCCTCCGACTCCTATGCCTTGCTCACTCAGCCACGCGGGTTGCTTAAGTTCCCACTGTTTCTCACTTTCTGGCTCCTAACTTTCATTCTCAGTGTTTTTTTTTCTGAATAGGGAGAGAGATCTGGCGTGTGGGCCTCAGTTTAAATTAGCCAACCACATCAGTGCCTGCTGGAGAATGAACATCAGAGTGTTCAGTGTGATCCAGCTCCAGATGGGGGGCAGTAACGGTCCAATGGGGCTGTAAAAGTTGATGAATCAGGGTTGGATGCAGATCAGAAGCTTTGTTCGCTCAAACTGCATTTTTTCTGGAAAGAGGTTAAATTAGGGCTAAAATAACACCTCTGAAAATAGATTTTGGGAGCTGTTTAGTCTAGAAGGAGGTTGTTTTTTTTTCTTCCAGAACTCCAACACTTTGCATTGTGCAGCACAGGGCTTCACAACGCAAAACAGGAAGTCTTCTTCAAGATCACAGCTAAATGTCATTTTACAGTCTTAGAAATAAATGGTGCTTTAAAAGGTGCCACAAATAACCATTCAGTCAAAGAAGCGTCTCTTTCTTGCCTTTTCATAATCTGAAGAACCTTCTTTCACCACAAAGAATATTTTGTAAAACAGAAAGGTTCTTCAGATGTTAAAGGTTCTTTATGGAACCATTACAACAAAAAAAGTTCTTCTATGGCATCGTGGACCTTTTTGCTGTAGTTTACTTTTTTGCTCTCTACACAGTTCCCATCTGTGCTATTTTGTAGTTTTGTTCACTTTACTGCGGTTCTAAATGTATAATGTGTAATAAGAAAAATATAAAAATCTGTGCGAGTGTTTCAAAAAATATACCGTTAAAAGAAAAACGCACATCTTCTGTGTATTCGTGAAGTTTCTTCCATCACTCACAAATGTGATGCAACTTTGTGTGATTCCACATCGGACCATTTATAATAGATTTAAGTGTTAAAGATTAATATTGCGTTTCATTCTGAAAGGAACCTTGTGTATTGTCTTGCTGGAGGTCTGTGGGCAGTTGCACCAAGGTTGCATGGAGTCATTTTTGACACCAGTAATACGTCTTTCTGCCTGTCTGTCTGCCTCGCGCTCTCTGTGTAACGTTTACTTCATTGGGCTGTTAGGAAGAGCTTCCACTTCCCTTGCGCGGGTTGGATGTAATTGGGAGCGCAACTGTATGTCAGTTACAGTTCAGTGTAACACTCAACCCTGCTCGCCTCATTAAAAGGCGTGCGTGTGTGTGTGTGTGAGCGCGTCAGTCTCGTGTTTGTGTTGCTCAGCGCCCGTCTGCTGCAGCAAACATTCGTTCTCACCTGCTCATTAAAAATACATTACCACCCAAAACGTTTCGTCATCAGCTTTTTAAATAATGCTCATTCTTCCTGAGAGCTGTCGATGTCGAACAAGGTAATGGGTTGTCCGGCACCTGGCACAGCTAGCGATTAGCTTGCCCATCAGCTTGTGAATGATCACCCTGCCTGAGAGAACCCCTAACCTTGAGCGTACTCGCCGTGGGTATTCATGAGCTTCCTGCCGGTCACCGTGAGCCAAGCTAAACCTGTTGAATTAGTGCCGAAAAGACGGATGCTAGTCGAGGAGAATATTCCACGAGCATTTTCCAGCCCAGCTGAGGAGAGACAATAGGCCTGAGGTTGTTGAAAGGGTAACACTTTTCAAATATGTTTCCTCTGGTTTTCTCATCTCGAATGGGGGGCTGTTTATCACAGCTCTGCATTCAATTTGATGTTGCATACAATCTCATATAGCATCGCAACTCATGCGTTATTGCCTCGGAAATACAACCTTGCACTTTAATTCACCTCCAAGTGGTAATATCAGGGGACTCATCAAAGTGGAAAAAAGAAATAATATCCCTCCAAACCCCACAGCAATTACTCTGAATTACGCCAAATTATGAACCTGCAATTCAGCTCTGAGGCTGAGGATTAATGTCAGACTCCCTCCACTTGGTTGGTACATCTTAAATTGCCTTTCACTACCAACACACGCTTTGACAGTTTGAGAAATTTACAACCTTCTGAATGGTGTAATTACTTTTCTTTGTTTCCCTCTCGCTCGCGTTGCAGAAAAGACTCTTTTCTTTTCCCGCGTTCTCGTCGTAGCGTGTCACGCAGGCTAGAGGTTCAATTGATCTCCAGTAATGATTTGCCCTTGAGTTTGTCAATATTTAAAAACCACTTTGTCCCTCAGAAAATCATAGACAGCCAGGCAGATAAATGTCACAACCTGCTGATATTTATCTTTTATAAATAGCACACTGTCCGAATGTTTGACGAGCGGGAGCAGGAAGAGGGAACTCGGCTTCCTCCTTTCCATTTGCTTGACCTACAATTTCAGCTGCGCCGCCCAGAACGAGGGGCCTCTACTTTACCTCAGACATACCGCCATTAATAACCGTTCAAAGCCACCGTCTGCAGTTCTTTGATGGTGGGAGCCCACATATCTCCCACAGTGCCACAGACTGGTCGAAATTTTGCAGAGTGAGTCGAGTGGTGAGCTGTCCCTTCTGCCTCTGTTCATTACTCTTTGGTAATGGCTGTTCTCTGTTGGGGGTTGATGCTAAATTGGCTGTTAGAGGCCAGAAGCCCGCACTAGCGGTGGCAAAATAGAAAAAGACAGCAGGAGAGACCTTGAATCACCCACCTTTTTCTTTTTCCCCACCTCCTTTTTTTGAAGAATGGACGTCTTCTCCTCGATGCACCCACATCGGGCCCCCTTTTTCCCCTCGGTCGCCCGCCCGCACACATACGCGCGCACCTGTCAGCCATAGACGCTTCACAAAAGAGGCATTTTCAATTCTGTCTGGGTCGTTGATCAGAGGACGCTGTGTCCTGTCCAGATTCCACACAAAGAGACGAGGCCTGCATACGGTGGCAAAGGCTTGATCTCGCCTTTGCAGCAAAACACAGGCTTTAGCCTCGCATCATAAAATGATAGTCTAGTGTCAAGCATCTGTTGTAGTTTAGCTCTGGCTTTTAGCTAATCAAGCAGCGCTCTTTTCTTCCCCAATTGCATTCAGCGGTAAGAAATCTTTTCATGTGAATCATGCTCCCTGTTTATTGTCCTTCACAATCACTCTCACCGCAAGCAATCATGCTCCTCTGATGTAAACATGCTCCTCAAAGAGCTTTGTTCAACCCAGGACAGAATGTACCTTTGCTGAGCAACTTTGTTGCATTAAAGGGATGTTTGTATGCCCTGATTTGTGCTTATCTTAAATCTTATTTACATTTTTTTTTTTCTTATTTGTATTTATTTTTTTAAAGTGCAGTGTGATATTCCTTGCCTGCTTGGTATGCCCTCTTTGCTCAAAAGTCCTTTTATTTCTGCAGAAACATCTACCTTGTCCAACAGTTCCTTTCTGTTACTGCCCTGTTGTGACATCATTAGATGTGACGTCTGTGATCTGCGCATCTGAGAGAAGCCTTGACACTTTGTGTCTGGCTGCATTGTGTTCCAGTGATGCGAATCATCTTTGCGTAATGTGTTTATCTGTGAGGAAGTTGAGAGTTTGATATGTCACTCAGCTTTTTGCATGGCCGCCCTCTCCCCACTGCGGTCGGCATTAATCCCCTCCGCCAATGAAATAGAGAGAAGTTCTGCAAGGTGAAACATGACAGGCCGCCACATTGTTGACAAATAACCTTTCCTTCCATTCCTGTCAAGCCCTCCGAATGACAGCTTTAGCTTTCAACGACTGGTGCGCTTTTGAAATGTCAATTTAGCATCTTGACACATATTGACGATAGAGAGCTGACATTTTACAGGCCTTTCAGTTAGGAAAGCGAGTAATCCCACTTATCATAATGCCAGACATGCCACAATAAAATAAAGTAACACTGAACTTCTCATTTCTTCATTTCAAAAAAAAAAGTGATGTTCTCAGACATCCTCCAGAGGGAATGAGCGAGAACAACTCAAAACACATCTGACATGACGTCTCAGTCTTCATTTCTTCAAATGCCTCCATCACCAGTCCATGAAAATACACAACTCTGCATGTCCAGGGGCTCCAAACCTTCAAAATCACTCTCTCTTGTGACATATGTTTGTTAAAGGAATAGTTCACTGAAAATTCTGTCATAATTTGCTCACTCATGTGTTTACAAACCCGTAGTCAGTTTGACTTATGTATTCAATTCCAAGTCTTCTGAAACCATACCATTTTTATGAGAGGAACAAACCTAAATTTAGGTTGTGGGACAAGTAATGATGTCCTGGTTGCGATCAGAATTGTTTTATTATTACATTTAAATCTTTTAATGAGTTCAATGATTTAGTTCTCAAAGCTGCTCTTAATAATTCTAACCAAACTCCCTCTGCCCCAATCTTGTCACAGCCCACTGAAGATGAAGATTATCTGAAGATTTTTAGCAGTGTGTTTTATCACATAAAGTTAATGTATGACTTTGAAAAACTTTTAATGTAGTATATGAGGGTTTTTTTTTTGTTTTTTTTTTGTTTTTTTTAGAAAAGTGCCCCATTTTTAAGGTTCCCTAATATAGGTTTGGGAGTCTCCTACAGTAGGTTTACGCATGCAAGGTCAAACAAAGCTTCTGTTATCTCAAAATATGCATTTAATATCACCTCATTTTCCAGCAATTCTCAAATGATTCATTCAAAGATTCAGTCTCTCTAAACCCACTTTGCTCTGATTGGTCAGATTGCCCAGTCTGTTGTGATTGATCTACCATGTACAGCACGTGTCAGAAATGATACGCCCATTGCTATAGTTTTGTATTTTGAACGCTCAATAGAAAATATGGTAATACTTTAGTATAGGGAACAATTCTCACTTTTAACTAGTTGCTTATTAACATGTCTATTCATAACATATTGGCTATTTATTAGTACTTATAAAGCACATATTCTGCATTTCCATATTAACAACTACCTACTACTAACTACGAATAATAATAAAGAAGCAAATTAGTAGTTTATTGATGCTAAAGTCATAGGTAATGGTTTGTTAATAGCGAGAATTGGACCTTAAAATAAAGTATGACCGAAAATGTAAACAAATATTATTTATCATAATTTATTTATCATACTTTAACATACAGGTTGTGATTGTGGGTACTATGCCATCTTTCAAGAGCAAGTGTTTTGTGAATCCTGCCCTGAACTCCGAGATTAGAGAAAGAGTAATCAGTAAAATAACATGTTTGAGAATGGGTCAAGTTGTTCACGGCGGCCGAATGACTAACGACTCATTCAGGCTGTTCAGAGTCGATTCTTTCTTTTGGGAGAAAATTATAATTTAAAAAATATTTATTGTGCACATTCGGCTTTACAGCTTTGCAGATCATTTGCATTCACATACAGCTACATTTCACACTGCTTGAAAGGCAATATTCGAAATGGCATAATAGGAGCAATTTAAAATAATATAGTTTGTGCTCCATCAAAGATAGAAAGTTAAATGGGTTTAGAACAACATGAGGCCAAATTTTCTATTTGGCTGAACTAATCCTTTAAGTCAAGCGCTTGTTTTGTAATCTAGGGCAGTGGAGCTGGTGGCCAGCTACATACAGTGAGTTTAGCCTCGGCCCAGATGTGCTCTAGATACCAGAGCCGATACCACTCTCTTTAATCACAGACTCTGGGGAACACCACCTTGTGCTTTCCACTGTTTCCCATACTGCGTTGTAGCTGAAAGAACCAACCCTCTCTCATCCCCACACTCATTTCCGCCACACAAGGTATGTCACGTAAATAAACAGTCTCATTAACCTCATGAATGTCCCACTGTGGAAGTACCACCGTCAGTCTTTCTCAAAAACTCAGTCCTCCTTTGGCTTTCCGCCTCTCACGGCTCTATTAGGCCCCATTTAGCCATTCACTTCTCTTCCTCCCCACAACACGCAACTCTTGTCTGACTACATCGCGCCCCCTTCGCCCGACTCCGCCATTGTGAGCGGACGCAGCAAAGAGACATTGATGGACGTTGATGGACGCTCCCCATTGAGCGACTCAGGCCTTCCTTTTGTAAAGCCTCTTTCAGGAGAAAAGGTTTACAAAATGAGCATTGCGAAAAGACAAGAAGGGGGGTGGATGTTCGATATGACAGGCCTCTCCTAGTGCTCCCTGCTTTCTGACAGGTGTGGGTGAAGGACATGTGAGGTAATCTAGAGTTTGACAGCGCGGATATAAGCACTGACACTCTGGGTGTCAGGGCATTAGTGTTTCCGTTTCCTTGCACACACTGTCTCCCGCACACACGCATCCACTGCAGGTCAGATGTCTGCTGATGAACCAGCTCTGAAATACAAGCTCGGGCCCAAGATGTGCTTCTACAGATAAGCAGCACTTTCATTATTTTTTTTTTTTTTTGAATAGCTATCACTCAGCCCCATTAAGAGATAAATTGCACTGGCTGTAATTTCAAGTCTGCCCGTGAAATCCTAATCAAAAGGGCTCTTAAAATATTTTCGCTGCACATGAGCATGACGGGACACGTCCCATGAGTTATAGCGAGCAGGGTCGTCCGTCAGCGATCGCATTTCGGTGCCATAAAACCTGCATCTGTCCCATTCATCGTCTGGAACTGACATGTCCAAACTACTACTGCCCAAACTACTCCCAGCCAGAGGAGAGGGACACGGGCTGGGTTACACTTCCCTTCTGCCATCACCAGAGGCTGATGTCTGGGCGTAGATTGGCTTTTGAGAGGGGTCAGGCTTGGAGGTCAGAGAGGGGGCTTAAGTCAGTGTTACTGGGCATGTAAAGGGTCTCTATGCAGAGTCCCTGGAGAGCGACAGACACGATGGGGCTAATAGGGCCTGCTGCGTGACAAATGTCCATCTACGCTCCGGAATGGCACCTGTGTTGCAAACATATGGCAGGGAAATTGAGATGTATTGGAGAGCTGTCTCAGAGAACAGCCATAAAGTTGTCGTCCCACAGTTTTGTGGTGTTTGAGCGTGCAAGCGTGTGTGTGTGTGTGCAAGCATACTATAAAACTAAATACATTATGTACCTTTCTCCCCTGATATTAAATTGAGATAAGGTGAGCAATTGCCAAAAATGCTGAGTGTGTCAGATCAGCACACTTGATCGTCTCCTCCCACACTTCATTTACTCTCTCTTTATTTCATTCAGCTTCTGCTAGCCAGGCGAGAAACAGCCAGAGACTATAAAATAAAATTCGATATCTGCCGTTGTATCATGTTGCTTCAGGTCTTAACTCTAATTTCTGGGATTAAAATGAAGCTATGAAAACTTTATAAATCATAGTTCTGGTTCTGCAAAACCCAATTTTCTTAATCAGTCTTGCTTTCCAGTAAACATTCCTAAAACAAGATAAATTGACTGGAGTTTGTTTTCGCATCCCATTGTCAGTTTATTTTCTTGCTGTAAGCGTACACTAAATTTTGTTAGACTTATGCTTGAAAACAATTTGTCTGATAATATTTTCATTATAATTAATGCAATAAAAACTCTTCCAGCTTTCTTTCTATTCCAAACTATTGCTATTTGAATTTGGCTGTCATACACTTTTGTCATTTAAACATTAAATAATTAAGATATCATTATAAAAGATGAGACTTTATCACAAATAAAAATAAAACCATAATTCTGTCATATTTTCAACTCTCAGTAACAGGACGTGTCACACATATTCAGTTTTTAATATTTTATTCAATTCTTAAGTGCTTTTTTGTTGTTCTTGCTCAAGCCTAATGACACAGGAAGCATATAAAGTCGTGTTTACTTTTGGGGGCAAAAGCGAATTGAGTCCAGAAGAGCGCCTTTCCCACAACGATTGTATGTCTGACAGTCTGATTATCATGGGAGTGAGTGGTACCATGCGCCATCGGTTGCAGAGGAGGCTGGAAATTGAATTTTAACAGGCTCAACAGTCTCTCTTTCCTCTCCCTCCATTGTTTTTGATTTTGTTGTTGTGCTCTTTGAAGCCGGCAGCTGCAAAGTAGATAGGACCCAATGGAACGTGTACACCTAGACTACGGAAACGTACGCAAGCACTCCCCCGAGGACGTTATGAGAATCCAATCTGAAAGCTGTCTGTGCATTTTCACTGCCTCTGGGTCTCAGGTACTTGCTTTGTTTTGGTCAAAGAATAGATCAATCCTTTTTTTTTTGGGTTACAGCCCATCCTGAGGTTTTGTGTTTGTGTGGATGACTTTTAGGGGAGATACAGAACATGTGTACAGACCTCAGACAAAAGCTGGAAGCTAGATGTGTTGTGATTCCCAACAGATTTGCACTCATGTACCTGTGTGTTGCCTTAAGCAATCCACACCACACCTGTCTTATTCTTTCAGCTTCCCGGCAAACCTTTCTTACTCTCCTGCATTCTCTCTACACATCACATTTTTACTTGAAGAGAGCACACTGTATCCCAGTATACTGCGGGGGTGGTCAGAACATCCTCTGTTGAGCTCTTTGATTCATGATCAGCCCCACACACCTGAACCGCCGGGCTAGAATCACATCATCATTAGGGATGGGCTGTTTGACAAAAATCATATATATATATATCACGCTAACGGTATGTATCACAATAGTCTTATTTTTGCAGGAATTTCTGCTCCTGAATCTGACTAGGTACATCTGAAGCCATTGTAAAATGTGTGCATACCTGCACACCTGTGACTGCACATCTGTTGAATTTTATAATAATGTGGCAAGTTTCAATGTTGCTTGGCAGCCTTGAACAATCTACAGCAAGAGTTTTCAAACTTCTGTAAATTTTGCTGTATATTTTACATAGTACTTTTTTACTGTTTGAGAAAAAAATATGAAAAATGTTCTAAAGGGGTCATCGGATGCAAAACGCACTTTTACGTGTTGTTTTAATATAAATGTGTGTTGGCAGTGTGTTTACACAACCACCCTATAACGATAATGATTTTTTAAAATCTTTATACATGTAATATCCCCTTTTTCAAATCAAGCCATTCTCAGCATCTTGTCTATGTGATATTACACAGACCAAGGCCGCTCCCACAATAGCTGATTGACACGACCGTCTTACCTTAGACCCGCCCTGAGTGAGCTGTAAACACTCCTACCGCCATTGTTTCGACTCCGGTGCAGGGGAAGACAAGAATGTCTCTGATTGAGTGATTGAGGTGTTTTGTTGTCGGATGTAATAATGAACATAGCAGTCATCATTTACTCCTGACATCTGAGCCGCTGAAGACGCAGAGGATTAACGCTACTTTCGTTTTTGAAGGAAATGCGCCAATCCCCGATCTGCCTAAATGCATCTATGTTCGCACGAATCATTCGTGATGCAGCTTCATCTACAGCAGAAGTGATTATAACATTTTTTTATGCATTTATTTTTGCAAATCACCTTTCCTAATAATATGCTAGTTAGTAAAGTAAAACTGCTCATCAGCCCACAGAAAAGAGGGGCGGGGTGAGCGGAGCTCATTAGCATTTAAAGGCAAATGCAACAAAATGCATCTCGTTCTGAAAAGAACTGATTTTGACAAGGTAAAAAGTGTGTTTTTTTAGACTACCACTGAGAAATTTTAACCAAAAAGTATGTTATAGACTTCTCATTAAGACCCTAACGAATCATATCAACTTGTGGAAAATGGCCATCTGATGACCCCTTTAAAAAAAAAAAAATACCATAAAGTACCGTGTTGACAGGGTATCTTTTTACCCAATACTAAGTGAAAGATTTATAGTCCTTTATTTATTTATTTAGGGGTTGTTGTTTTTTTGTCACACACACTCAAAGGCAACTTTTGTGTTTTTCTAACTTTTTTTTATAAAGTGAAGGCGCAGTAAGACTGGAGCCTTTGACAAAAGCCATTCTTATAACCTACTATACTATAATCTGCTAGCATGAGTGTCTTCAAGCCTGTAGATGTTTCAAAGAAAGGAACAGGAGATGAGTGGGAATGAAACAGACACATACAAGCAGTTCTAGAAAAGGTCAAAGACGCCACAAAATGGCCCTGTCACACTGCTGCAGTCCGAATCTGCCAGAAGCTTCTCCACCGCTGTGCACACTCACTTACTCGCTGTTTGTCATTCTGCTTAGCTCTTATAGCATCCCCGCTGTATCAAACTGCCATCAAAGACAGCCATATGAGTACCACAGCAGAGCGCAGCAAGTTGAGCAATGGTTTTGTCTTTCTGGAAAGGCTGCTTCGCATACATATCATTGTGTTTCATCTTATCTGTGTTCAAGGAAAAAGGATTTTTTTGGCCTCAAGTTACAGCACGTAATCTCTTCCACTCTCTTTCAATTTCTCATTCTAGATTTGGCTCACCAGAGGTTTAAAGAAGGACATGATCCCTTGCAATGTGACAAATGCCGCTTAAGATCCCTGATTCGAAATCGACATAGCTAGTTGTAGGCTAATGCTAAATACACAGCTTAATCAGTTCTTTAAACCTCCCCTTTTCTCACCTCTGCGCTACAACCAGAGAAGTTTGTGTGTTAAGGAACTTACAAAGGTGCTTTTAAGGCTCTGATTATGTGCGTCTGGCAATGAGACCTGGTAAGTCTGATTCACTGCATTTAGAAGAGAGAACGAGAGAAGACAGTGACAGAAAGATGCTACGAAAAAGAGTAAATAAGAAGTAAACATACGTACACTGTGTCACTAGCTTTGTGTATGACACTTCCTGTACAGTTAAATTAGTACAAATAAATGATCATAACTAGGTTATAAAGGGATAGTTCACCTACAAATTCAAATTCTGTCATTAATTACTTACCCCCATGTCATTTCAAACCTGTAAGACCTTCGTTCATCTTCGGAATGCACATTAAGAAATTTTTGATGAAATACGACAGCTTTCTGACCCTACATAGACAGCAATGCAACTACCACTTTCAAGACCCAGAAACGCAGAAGAGAAGAAACTGTTGAATAAAGTCGTTATTTTTTTCTTTGCGTACAAAAAGTATTCTTGTAGCTTCATAAAATTAAAGTTGAACCACTGATGTAACATGGACAATTTTATATGTCTTTACTAATTTTCTGGGTCAGTTCACTGCAAAAAAGGCTCATCTTACTTACTATTTTTGTCTTGTTTCTAGTCGAAATATCTAAAAATTCTTAAATTAAGATGCATTTACTAGATAAGCAGATTGACATAAGATATTGTTTTAATATTCTTAAAAAAATAGTATTTTACTTACTCCGCTGGAAAATAATTTTAGATATTTAGAAGAATTTTTAGATATTTTGACTAGAAACAAGACAGAAATACTAAGTAAGATAAGCTTTTTTTTTTTTTTTTTTTGCATTACTGTCTTTGCAGGGTCAGAAAGCTCTCGGATTTTATTAAAAATATCTTTATTTATGTTCCGAAGATGAACAAGTTCTTACGGGTTTCAAACGACATGAGGGTGAATAATTAATGACAGAATTTTCATTTTGGGGGGAAATATCTCTTTAAGATTTAAGATTTTCTAGGTATTTCAGTAGAAATCTGTGCATTTGGGAAAAGATTTCGGACATGTTCAAGTTGGTCAAGTGAATTTGCTGCATATTTCATAAAACATATAGTCGCTTCGTTTGACTTCTGTGTGAGCTGTGCTTCCTACATCGCTATGCTATTACCAATAAACAATGAACTTTATTGCCCATGAAATTTTACTGAAATATCATTATTGTGACTGCACCTTTAAGCTCAAGCAATGAAGCTCCACCACCCAAACGCTGCTGCTTCACGCACTTCTCGTTAACATGGTGCGGTCCCAAACAAACCCAAGGGTGAATTTACTGCAATTATGACAGATAAGTGCCGCCAGGGTCTCCGGCACATCTGAAAGCGGATGTTTAATCGTCTCAATCATATGCTTATATGTGTACGGGTGCATGCGTATGTGTCGTTGTCATCATATACTCAGCAGTTCGACAGCTGGTGGGGGGTGGGTGATACATAGTTAAAGTCATCATCACCCTACTGTAATATGTCCCAGATGTTCTTTGGCAAAAGCACATTCATCCAGACACATTTGCCTAACTGCCACGATTAATTACCAAGGACAACCGCTTACATCTGCACAGCGTTACTGTTCTTCTTCGCCATTGGTTAACCTAGTTCTTTTTGTTTCTTTTCACAGAGCAACCATCCAATCAGCACCAGCAGGGCCAGTCCGTGCTGCCACCGGTGCCGCCTCCGCACAAGCAGCAGCCGTCGGTGACGGCGCTGAACCACAACTCTCTGAGCAGCCGCAGGAACGTGAGCCCGGCCCCTCCGGCCGCCCTCCCCGCCGAACTGCAAACCACACCCGAGTCAGTGCCGCTGCAGGACAGCTGGGTCCTGGGCAGCAATGTGCCGCTGGAGAGTAGGTCAGTTATGTAATCACACACACCAGCACAGTTACATCCCAAAGTGTGACCTGTGTTATGGAAAGGTCCTTTATTTGACATTTCTCACACAGCAGAGCACGCAACCTTTATATCGCTCTCAAATCAGTGTGACTGCAGGGCTTTTATTTAAAATGCAGCCTGTATCCAGTTAACTAGTAGACATGCTAACAAGCCTCAAAGTATAATCTACATTTATCATTCATAGAGGAATTTTTGACCAGTCAAAGTGAGGTTTCTGTTTATCATCTGCCTCACAAAATGGGTTTATAATATGGCAGCATCAAAAAGTGCTTCTGCTGACTCTGCTAACATCCCAGAGTGTGAGTGACTGAGGCCTCGCCAAGCTTAGGGGAGGATACGGCTTGCTTGTTTTCCTCCCATAAATCAGTGAGGCTGTAAGCTCGGAGGATACTCTGAGGGGTCTTTAAACACTAGCAGAAGGGAACGCTTTGTTTCGGGGGTTTGCACGTTAGCGCCGTAATGGCCTCTCTCTGTTTTTGATCTACTCCTTCTAGTGACACTGTATATATAATGACTAAGCCTCCCCCATTAAGCGATGTTACCACCTTGCACTCCTTTCATTCATCCTGCGTGATATAAGCACAGAGACAGACAGAGTCGGGGTGAGTGCAGAAAGAGAAATGAGGGTCGTTCGAGAAACTTTCTTGAAGCACTTGGTAAGTGATGCTGTCATTGTGCTAAATGTTTTACTGCCATTTTTTAAAAACACTTGATAAAAGGCAGTCAAGAGAGACAGAGACAGCCTCACGTCCCCACCACAGCCTGAAAGCCACAGACCTTAGTCTGGATAGACAGAATATTAAATTTGATGTAAATGAGAGTGGGGCTTTGAGGGATATATGTACAATCCGTTCAGTGGCTAATGGTACCTCAGATTCAAGCCAACAAAATCTGAAAAATGCCTTTCTGAAAATGCTCCAGGGATGTAAATGGCTCCAAGTTCATACTGAAATAAATGTAAGTGTAAAGTAAATATACCAGGGCCTTTCTACAGTATTTTGCTGCTGCACAGACAGCGTGTAATGCGGCTTCACGCACGGATGGTCAAATGCACTTCTCAATGAAAATGTGCATTTTGAAAAGGTATTCATGTAAATACAGTCTGTTTGCCTTAAAATAAACAAGCAAAATACTGGATCTATGCATTAAAACTGCTGGTAATATTAATCAAATAATGGTATTGATGTTAATCCTGCAACAATATCACAAAGTAATATATGTTAATATTTATTGTGTATGTGTATTTATAATTATTATAATATTTGTTTACTTATATGGGTCATTCTTTGGAAATGTAACATTTTCTGTCGCTTATTAAAATATGATAATCTATTCAGGTTGGCTGTGGTATTGAAATGTAAGGATTAGTTCACTTCCAGAATAACAATGTCCTGATAATTTACTGAGGTTTTTAAGGAGAACATTCCAGGATTTTTCTCCATATAGTGGACTTCAAAGGGAGCCAATGGGTTGAAGGTCCCAATTGCAGTTTCAAAGCAGCTTCAAAGGGCTTAGAGGGTCTGCAAGACGATTTGTGGTTTAAAAGTATATAAATGTAAAAAAAAAATGTATGAGCTGACTGATCATTTTGCTAGATAAGACCCTTATTTTTAAGCAGGGATAGTGCAGAGTCTTTTGAAGCTGCATTGAAACTGCAATTTAGACCTTCGACCCATTGGCATCCATTGAAGTCCACTATATGAAGAAAAATCCTGGAATGTTTCCTTCAAAACCCTTTATTTCTTTTTGACTGAAGAAAGAAAGACATGAACATCTTGTATGACGTAGGGGTGAGTAAATTATCAGGATTTTTTTAAATTCTGGAAATGAACTGATGCTTTAATATTGAGAATTGTGAAATTTGACTTCAGTTTGTATAGACTACTAAAACATCAGTATTGTGACAACCCAACAGTGGACAAAAATAGGTTGTAAAATTTAGACATTAAACAGACTGTACATCACCCTCAAAGCCTTGTTTTCAATTGCATTAAATTAAATGTGACACATACCCTGACTAAGGTCTACAGGCATGCGAGTACTGATGAGTGGCTTGCTTTTGAGTTTATATTTTATGAGCGCCAGTGCAAACACAGTGTTAAGAGGTCCAGGAATAACACACCTGCTTCAGCACCGCCGCCCTCGAGTTTCACTTCATGGCCCTTCACATGTACACACTGGTCCCAAAACAGAATATCCAACAGCTACATTTCCTTTATAGTCTTTCCTTCTGTCCGTTTTCCTTTTTTGTTACTATGTGGCCGTCTTGCTTTTTTACGTTTTGTCGTGTCAACCACAGCAGGATTTTTGCTCTCTAGTCTATTGTTGTTCACCCGCATTGTTTTGTCTCTTTTCCAACTGCTATTTGTTTTTGTTCTCAGTGGTCACACCATATCCTCGAAATGAACTTGGCGGCCCTCCACTCATATTGACAAAGCATTATGTAGATTTCTGTAGATATTAGCGAGAGGGCTAAAATTTCTGTTTATATCCTGAGGTCCTGAGACCACAATGGACCACACACAGTCAATAGTCTCTCTGACACTCACAGATGCTTGTAAATCCGTACCACAGTGCTGCATCTTTCCAGATAAACACTCTTAAAACACACACTCGTTCAGTTACGCTCGAAAGCACGGTTCAAAAGGTGCCGTGTTCCAAGTTAGACATGGAGCTTACTTAACAACTGTTTACATGATACAGACTGACTTTCAGAGTTAAATAAACAAAACATCCAGCTCCCCGACAGGCAAAACAGTGAAGTTTAGATGAAAATAATGAAAAACATCAGCAATAGTAAATGGATGAAAACATACTGGCAGAGAGTGGAAATGCAAACGCTTCACAACATGTGTTCCTGAACAAGTTCATTGATTTGTTTGAGGCAGGAGACGCTTGCTGTAGAAATGAAAAACCTTCAGTAGAATGCATTAGCCTTTGGAGAAAATTGCACAATCCAGTCCTTAAACGCGTCTCGCTAATTTACTCGCACTGGAATAAGTTATCATTTGACGTTATTTAGAGGCTGTTTTACATAAATTTCATTAGAGGAACAATTCAGAATTTGTTTAACCGACAGGCTGTTAGGTATAGTAAATTGCTCCAGTGACACACTTCCAATATGCTTCATTGAAGAATACGTTTCTGTGTTTACAAGCATGAACGATAGGTTCCCAGGGCTCAGGTGGCATTGTTTCAGCAATTACCGACTGTACCTTTAAGCCATTATTGACATTGTCATGAACCTTGTCGTGAAATACAGATCACGTCGGAGCATATGCTTCCACATTCTTGTAATTTGTGAACAATTTGTGCTAAACAGACAATTGAGTCTAAACGATCATGACTCTTGCTTTCGTACAGTCAATTACCTCACTCCGTTGTCTTTACTCTCATCATTATTTGATGATACTGTTAAAGTGGGGAATAGAGAAACATGAGAAGCCTCTCGAGACACCTGCTGGTCCTTAACTGATTAAAATAACTCAAGATCTCTGCGCAAAGATGTCTTCCACATTCAGAATCTGCGTATTTCAAATGTGAAAACTAGGGCTGTGTATTGCCAAGAATCTGGCGATACGATATGTTGCGATACTTTGCGACACTGTAAACAAGGCGATATATTGGGATGTTTCTTGTTTTATGAATAGGACATAATTTTAGGAAAGCTGTAATTAAGAACACACCAGCATATGCAAACCATTCAGTGTTACTGAATCACTTTTTGTGCAGTACGGGCAAAGGGGGAAAATAAAGTGCTTGCAAGATTCTTTAGTTATTAAATGTATAAAATGCAAGCTTTTATAAACAGACCATATATATTTTTAGACCCTGCTTTACAATTTAAGTTTACAATTGTAACCATGTCAGATCATTTTGATCTGAACTTAAGAATTACATCTGCTTAATATCAATAAAAAATAAAGTGCTTGCAGGATTCCTAAAGGAAACAATTGAATTGTAAAGAAAACAAAAATTGTAAAACAGTAAAATAAATACAGATATTGGACATTCTGAGAACATTTTTGTTCTGAGAATTTCGCAAGTTTTGGATTTCATTTTTCAGTTTATAATTATGTTCCTGCTTGCCACGTCCTGGAGCCAACTTTACCTTAAAAGCCGAAATGACGCTACACATTACACCGAAGCGGAAGCAGGAACTATTCTTTCATCCTTCATTAACGTTAACATTAGTGCCGTGCCCATATGCTAGTATTTCCTGTCACTGCTTAAGTTCAGAGGGAAGAAGACCGCAATTTAGCGGTCAGGATATACACTCAAAACGAAGCAACTGTCATGAATCTTGTATGATTTTTTTTTAAATATAGATATTCCATTTTTGAGAATCGATACTGTAACGCCAAAAGAAAATATTGCGATACACACGTGTATCGATATTTTCTTACACCCCCTAGTAAAAACAAATCATGTTCAGAAGTTTTTACGTTTTTTAAAAGAAATTTTTTATGCTCATCAAGGCTGCATTTATTTGATCAAAAATGTAGAAAAAACTGTAATTTTGTAAAAATATTATTGCAATTTAAAATAACCGTTTTTTGTTTTAATATACTAACAAATATTATTTATTCTTGTGAAGGAAAGCTGAATTTCCAGTCTCAAGTGATACTTCAGAAATCAGTCTCTAATATGCTGATTTATGATCAATGTTGGCACAATTGTGCTGCTTAATATTTTTTGGGACCTGTGATATTTTTTTTTTTTTGATAATAAAAATTAGATAAAAAATTAGATTTTGATAATAAAAAAGAACAGTGTTTGTTCAATATAGAAATTGTGTTTCAACATATACTACTAGTCAAGCATTTGGGGTCAGTACCTTTTTTTCTTTTTTTTTCTTTCTTTGTTTTAAAGAAATTAATACTTTTATTCAGCAAGGATATGTTAAATAGATAAAAAGTGATAATAAAGTCTATTGTTAAAAAAGATTTCTATTTTGAATAAATGCTGTTTTTTTTTTACATTTTATTGATCAAAGAATCAAAGAAAAATTGTCACAGATTTCAAAAAAACATTAAGCAGCACAGCCGTTTCAACACTGATAATAAATCAGCATATTAGACTAAATTCTGAAGGATCATGTAGAACTGAAGACTGGAGTAATGTCTGATGAAAATTCAGCGCTGCGTCACAGAAATAAATTCTATTTGAAAGTGTATTAAAATAGGAAACCACTACTAGAAATTGCTATAATATTTCACTGTTTTTTTCTGTATTCATTTCTGCATCGAAAAAACATTAAAAATCTTACTGATCCCAAACTTTTGAACGGCATTGTTGCTGAAGTGACAGCAACTTTCATCTCCCGTTACTCTGTTCCAACATTTCATTGTTTTATTGTTATATTTATCTTTCATCTTACTGCTGACAGTTTGTTAACACTGTTTAATGCGTGGTGAGTTCTTGCTTCTTAGGCCGTTAACATGCATGTTTTTGCTCGCGATGAAGTGGTAATGTATTTATCATGAAATGAGAGAGAACACTGAAGCTCTTGACATTCCAAAACCTTGCTCCAGGCAAACTAACGCATCTTGCAACATACTCTATTCTGGACGTTATTTTTTTTTTTTTTGCACGTATCAAAACGACTTTATTTTCAAGCTATTCTCCATGTGAAGATACCCAGCAAAGTGCACATCAGCCGCACACTGGAGTCCCTCATGTGAATCTCAAAGCACTTTTGACTCATAGGTCAGCTCCCATGTCACGCCTCAGAGGTTAGACAGCTAAAGATAGACCTCACGACTTTCAGCATCACAAGAGAGAAGGAAGTGCTCGTTTCGCTGGCTTACAAAAGCTCATTTATTGTAGATATATGATTGTTATGTGGAGGAAAAGTAATTAAAGCTTTAAATAAATCTCTTGTAAACTTTTCTCAGGCAAAAGACTGTAAATTGAGAAAGTGCCCACTTTGTTTGTTGTCTTTGTCTTTGGTAAGTGGTTTGAAAGAGCAGTGATTTATTGCTTCAAAACAAAACCAGACATCAAATTGTCATTAAAGTAAAGCATCATCCATCAATATAACATCAATAGAAGTTACTGTAATTAAAAAAACAGTGTGAAAGCCTGATGACTAAGAGGATTGTGTTCAGAGTACAATCACACACCATCCTGCCAAGCCCAGCCAGTTGTCAAGAGCCTTTAGATGTTTGGTTATTTTATCTATGATCTCCACCACCAGTTTAGGAACAGGGAACAGTCAATCCACGTAGACAAAACACACAGCAACTGTGAGATGCCTTTCAGTACAGGCTTATTTAAGTGCTTAGGATCATTCAGTACTGACACTTTGTCCTTTGTCACTTTTATAACTTGCAAATGTTCACAGTAGCACTGCTGAAGAACACACTCCAGGCAGCACTGAAAAAATGAGCTCCTTGAGAATAACAATAGCCCCTATTTGCATTTTCCTTCACACAGAGGTTATGATGTTTTTTTTCCAGTTTTTTTTTTTCTTTTTCATTTGTTCTATCTCTTTCTGCCTCCATACTGTGATGTGAAGTAGAAACCAGAATTTTAACATAATTTAGGCCTGTTTCTATAGGTCATTATGTGAGAGATCGTTTATCACTGTCGACATATGTACAGTAGATTGAATGAGGTGTAGTTTTTTCAAAAGTGTGAAGCACGGGGCTGTTGGTTAGCACGAATGAAGCATAAAACTGATGTGAGTATTTATTCTGAAGGTCATCTGTCCTTTCCCAGAAGAGTAGAAATAGTTTCCACCAGTTCATTGAAACATTTCACTGCGTGAAATAGTAATTCCATGTCTGAAAATTTCAGAATTTGTATTCTCTTTTAAGTAGACTATCTTCGATTACGCCGCCGTATATACGCATTGTCAAGTTATTTTCCAGTTCTTTTACGTGTTCCCTCTTCCTAAATCTTCTGTGAAGGCATTTGTCAGAGGATGACAAACGTGAAAGGAGATACACGGATTAGCATAGCAATTTCCAGCCTGATGTCATGCCTGCTGTAATCAATTAGCAATGGTTATCCCGTCCCTCATGCTCCGAAATCCCTGTTCGCTGTCTTCGGTGTCAAAGGAACGTTATCCTGTCTCACCCAAACGCCAGATGCCCCAGTCAGTCCATAGATACTACAGCTGGAGATTTTATCTCTGGTTTTTATCACGTGTCTTCTATTATGTCTCGTTTAAGTGGGCGGTGAATGTATTTTGTATTAACATTTTACTAAGAGCCTAATCTCGGCAGTCAGAGTAATTCAAAACTATTTTCAAGCCCACACCAAATTTGTTCTTATTGCTGTGATCCTTTTAACTGTAATGAAACCCAGTGTTATATGACTATAAATGCCATATGAACTGTGAGAGTGAATAGAGTGAATTGAAAGTGTCAGCAATTATAATAAAATGTAATTAACATTTATCATTTTCATGGCAAAGTGACTTAAATTAGTCTTTCCAGTGTTGAATTTCCCAGAGTTTGTCTTTGTCTCTTGAAAGGTAGGGCAAAAATGAATTTGAAACTACTTATAAATCATTTTTAAGGCTGGTGTGTGGTTTGTATAAAAGCAGGCCAGCCATTGTAATTCAAGCCCGACGAACATATGGTCAAGTCGTGTTATTGAGTTACACATCAGCAAGTCACTTGTTGTAAAAACTTGAAGGAAAGGATTGAACTCCTGCTATGAGGTCAGAAGGGTGAGTTGGTTAGAGCATAGGTCATGGTGGTGTTATGCGGGACAACTCAAAGGTCATGTGCAAAGTCATACTGAATTACTCTTGGAATCTATGCTTCAGTAAAATTTGTGCAGAGGAATGAAAACTCCACAGTCCAAAAATGTGGTTTTACTTTTTGGACTTTGACTGGCAAGATGCTAAAATAGTTTAGCATGCATAAATAAGGAGGAATGAAGTGAAATGAAGTGAAACACTGACAAATATTTCAATTAATGTGCATTTATTAATGCCTCAGCAGCCAATAACTCGTTGTCAGCAGGGCAAACCAAGTGAACCTGTATTTTGTAGGGCTGCCCCCTGATAGTCGACTAACCGTTAGTTGACGAGAAGAGGCTTTGTCAACCAAAATTTCATTAGTCGCTTAGTCGTGGAGGAAAGAAATTCCACAGGAAGTGGCGAAGTCACACAGTCTGTGACGGACAGATCGTTGACGGCTGGTTTATGTGGAAATACAGTACTTCGGTTAGGACATCCAAACACAATCATTCATCGACCTCAAATATGGCTTGTCATGTAAATATGTAAGTAACAGCAACTTTACATGGCAGCTCAATCTAATGTTAATCTAGAAAAATGTGCGCTATTCAAGTGTTTGTGCGGAGTGTGGAAGCTAAATAATAGCGTGTTCCCTGCATGACAGATGGAGGCGCATGTGTGGTTACTTTCTCTTAAAATACTCCGTCATTTTTGGTCATATAGAAAAGACTTATAGATCTTTCGAATCTGTAAAGACTCTACGTTTATTTGTCTGCGCTGACAATAACAACAAAACGTTGCGCTTTTGTAAAATAACGGAAGCAAACAGGAAGCGCTTTCTGCCGTCTCAGTTTCTGAACTTGAGCATGTAAAAAAAAAATAATAATAACCTAAACTCTGTGACAAAAATATGAATGAAAAGCAAATATTCTCAGACTGTGTAATCCATATTAAACATCTCTATACAGAGATGACAAGTCAGTGTCGCCGACTTCATCTCTTAAACTGAAAACAAAAAAACACTAGATAATCAATAAATTATTATTAAGTTAATGGAGCCTCCTTACTGTTTTTCCCTGACACATTCATGATCATTACTTCTGCTGGTGAGCTTTATGCTTGCGCTTGAGCGCTTATTAGGCTATATAGGCAATTAAAGTCTCATTATTATGATTTAAATGGCTTATTAATAAACATGCGGTTAGTCGACTAATGCTTAAAATGAACGACTTCTTGTTGACCAGAAAAATCTTTAGTCGAGGGTGGCCCTGGTATTTTTGATAATACTGTATTTTCCTTCACCTTGTCATTTTTTATGGTTTTTGAGGCTGAAGGCTTGTCACACAAACTGTCTGTGTTGGAATCTTCCTAGCTTAACTAGCTTCCAACAAGAGACAGATGAATTTTCATCAAAATACAGTCGAATGTGTTGCACGCACAGCCTTTGATGTCAACAACAAAAGATATGGGAAGCGTTGTTTTCTCCCTCATAAAAGTTGATGAGCCTATTTTTATACCCTAACAATACGCAATTACATGGTTAGTTGCATTTTATTTTTGACCTTTAGCAGCCCAATCAGACCAGATTTCAGGGTCACGACCCAGCAATTGAAAAGCGCTGCTTCAGATTACGTGCATCTCTAGAGATTTCCATCCCTCGTTCAGAGGATGCTATTCACTGTAGAGGAAGTGTAGTAATTAATATATTCTCACACTTAGCTCATAGTGGATGTAGAGAGCCTACCAATAACACTTTACAGTCATTCAGCGCGCTCGAGTAATTCTGTGGCTCTATTCGGCGTAATAAATATTCCTCCGTATCAGAGCATGTTAGCGCTGCATTCAGAGGAAAACGGATTGATACATCGAACATAAAAGTGCAGTATATTTGTTTTATGAGTCTTTTCACATGTGTGGGTCTGTCTTTCATTCGGTGTACATTCAACTATGACTGACTGCCTTCTGGGAAGCTCTTTCTCTATGGATTTGCTGCCAAACTCATAATTAGAAATACCTTGACTGTCTCATCACCAGAAAGCACTGACGACCTTTATTCTAATTGTTTGTCTTTCTCATGTAGAAAATTAGCAAAGCAAGCAGTTCTTGAAAACGGGCATGACAACTTAATAGAGATGGATGTGTTCCCTCCCGTGTGCCACGAGGGCGGCTATGGGGACGGGTATGTGCTCCTGAGTCTTCTCATGGTGCCAGCTGCTGATGCCAAGCCCAACACTGAGCCAACCAAAGTGCTAAATCTCCAGACCCCCCTCCCCCCCTCCCTCCACCCCATCCCAGACACCCCCAAACAGAAGGCCAGCGCTGAGCCAACCAAATGGCCAGAGCCCCATATTGAGCCAACCGAATTTAGACAAAGCAGTCGTGCACTGGTCCAACCTCCTATCGTATATCTCTTCCCCTGTTCGGTTGGCCGATGAATGCAAATTATCAAGAGGCACTTGATTGGCAGCCGCTTCTGACACTGGTACTTGCTTAGGAATAATTGCTCTAAATTAAGTTGCAATAAAAATCCACTAATATGCTAATCGATTCGCCACTTGCATAAATCAAGTTACACAGCCTTTAATATTTTAATTTGACTAATTCTTTAATTGATATTCCTGCATTACTAGATTAAATCCTGACTGCCTTGCACAGCATCTTGGCTTTGATTGGGTTGATTGATAATGTTAGAGTAAAAGTGAGTTGGCAGCAACTGTTTACTGCACTAAAATAAGAGCACAGTTTCTCTCTCTCTCTCTCTCTTTCTCCGTCGCTCTCTCTGTCGCTGCATTAGAATGCAGAGACATTGTCGAATTGTCTCGCTAATTGGATTTAGTGCTCAGTGTTATTTGATATCGCAGCTCGAATCATCTGTTTGTTCCATTGTTCAGTGTCTTCATGGGTCATTCTGTCAACATAAAGAATGCAATCGAACAGACAACCATGCAGTTTTAGAGAATTGCTTAGCTCTGCAAGCTTGTGAGTTGTTTTGTTTAACAAAGGGAAGGGATTTCATCTGGAGAAAGAGGGTTATGTCTAGGCCGAGGTATTGGCGAGACCGGGGTTAGTTTTCTCACCTTTTTAGCTCCAGTAAATATTCTCAGGTTTATTCTGTATAGACACATATCTTTAAAGATCTGGCACCAAAAAGCTATTAAACATTATTACTGTTAGAAAAATACATGTTATATGAGGAAAGCCAGCTGAATGGAAGTTGCCATTAAAGAGCTTATTAGGTGGCTTGAACTAAATTGAAATAGTAAATGAAGCAATTTATGAAAAATCTAAATTATTGACAGTTAACAATTAAACACTATCTGTGACCCTGGATCACAAAACCAGTCTTAAGTAGCAAAAAAAGTGTTTGTGCTGCCTTAAAATGCCTTAAAATTTTAAGTTCAGTCAACATAAAATGTTAAGTTGTCCTACATGGAAAATGTGGATATTTGAGTTGAGTAAACTTAATTTTAAGGCATGCTTTGTTAAGTTGTGTTTTTTTTGTTTGTTTGTTTGTTTGTTTTTTTTTAACTGTAGCCAACAATATATTAAAATTATCAGTTTTTCTTTTATGCCAAAAATCATTACGATGTTAAGTAAAGATGATGTTCCATGAAGATATTTTGTAAATTTCGTGCCGTAAATATATCAAAATGTAATTTTTGATTAGTAATATGCATT
>JAHKKF010491130.1:0-15320 GCA_019740295.1 Labeo calbasu | reverse complement strand
TTTCACCAATTACAAACATCTGCTAAGATCGCTGTGAATTTATGACTGTTTTTGCCTTCGCTCCCATAATAAACAGTAAAAGTGCGAACGGATCATTCATTTTAATTAGCGAAAGTTTACATGCAGCATGATTTATGCTTCGAAGTTTAACATCACCATCAACTGCTCTCTTGACTGTTTGCTGTTTCAAATTACCAGAGCTGGCATGCAGTTCAGAGCAGCTGTGTGTGTGTCTATGACTAATACCACAGACACAAACAGCGGTGCAGCGGAATTATTTTTCTTCCGCGCTCCCCGCATTATGAGGCCTCTTCACCAATTCAAGAGTCTAATCTAATTTCCCTCAGACTTGTAGAGCGTGAACAAGCCGCTGTGAAGCTTGGCATCTGAAGACGGTCTGCGACAAAGGCTCTGAGAATAAACATGAACGAGCGCGTCTGCATGTCTTGTGATCAGCGGCCATTGATCTATGTGTTCCTGGTATGAAAGCGGCTGAAAGTTTCCTTGAAAAGTTTGCGCCTGGTGGAAATCAATACACCGGAGGAGTCTAGCGGCCTCTAGAGGTCAAGCAACTCACTACAAGCTTCAGCAAAAATTTACCCCGCCGTATAAACCAGATATGCACATTTTGATTCCATATCTCAATCTGTTTACCTCGCAATTCGCTTCCAACGCGGATTCAATACGGCGGCGGCGAGGCCGTATAAATATAGTGGCGGGATGAAAGAATACTCTGATCAATTTCTCAGATGCCCACAAGCTATTTTCTTTGTGTTTTACCATGATAGACCCGTGTACAAGCACACCTGAGACCGTGGCAGATGATATTCCATGCCACAGCATCCAATATTCCTTTTTAAGTTAAAAAAGGAATATAGGTTTGCTCATATGACACGTTTTGATATTTGCCCGGAACATGCAACTTCGCCCTGAACTTCTTGTGCCTGGTCTCGACAGACTGGAGATTAAAAGAGATCCCTTTTGCACCCATTGCCATAGTAACAAAATCTACCCCAATTACAGCTCAAACACTCCCCCGCTTAGAAAGGGTTTACACTTAGATATCCTCTAATAAGGTCGGATGTGGAGAACACGAATATTTGCTCTCATATTTCTCATATTTCTCCAAGGCAGAGCCCCCGTTTTGTACGTGCGAGCGGGAGGCCTGTGACTGGGGACGGAATCAGTTCGGTAAAAGATGAAGTGCAGCTAGAAAAAAAAAAAATTCCTTTAGGGCCCGGTATGTTACATCACTGCTAATGGCTTCTGCCCTGATGGCAAACGAAATTAAGAGTACATTAATTAGGTGCATTCATTAAATGAACTAGGCAACTCAAGAGTCTGCTCATAGAAGTATAATTCGACCAGTCATTAATTCAAGTTACTTTATAATGTCCAAATCATGTATTTAATCATTGTTCCTGAACACACATATAAATGCCTTTATAATAAAATCAAAATCAAATTTGCATGGACACAAACAGCAGGTACTTAAGTCCCAAAAGAACAAATTTTAATAACTCATTAAATGCAGTGTATGTGGCTCAGAAACACTGAGGATTCAATATTACTGCAACCAAAAATAAGTAAATAAAGCTATACAACTCATATTGCTTCAAACAATGGCTCTGTATGCAAAGCAAATCTTCTTCCAATAAAATATTTATATATTTAATAACAAAAGAAAAACATACATCAGTGGAAGCGATTAAAGATTATGCAACATATCAAAGAGCTTTGTTTTTAACTCATTTTACATGAGGCTATTATGCAAAACAATACAGAGCTGCAAATCTTTCGACGTCTCTAGGGGCTGACAACACCAGGCAAGTTTCCCAAGTTCAGTCTTAACTCCCAAAGTATTATAAAGCATTTCAAAATGTATGCAGAGAGCACATGTGAGGGCTTTCCTGGACAGCTGGGAAGCAGTTGAGTATCTGGATAAAAAAAAGCAGGGGGTCGGAACCAAGGATAAATCCTACAACTATGTGATTGTGAAGATAGCATGAAAAAAAGATGAGGAAGCTCTGGGATTTTCACTGTTCACTGCATTAGTGCTGGGGATTTTTCACACGCTTTTTCTGCAGTTTACATCCAGCGACTGTTTCCACTCTTTCCGGTCATGCGTACATGAGGTAAAGCAGCGCTGTTTTTATCATACTAGATACATTTGCGTAGTGTGCGTGAAGTGAGTGTGTTGAAAGTTCTATTATAATGCTATTCTGTGCATTGGTCGCCTGTCTAATGAAGCCATTAAAGTGTCTTTTGTGTTTCCATGGTTTTATTGGCAGGCAAAGCAATGACATGGTCTGTTACACTATAGTTAAATTGCTTATTTGTCTGGATTTAAACATTTTGAAAACATTTGGGATAATGCAAGCACACAAGTCATCAAAGTACACTACCAGTTAGGGCTGATTAATCGCATACAAAACAAAAGTTTCAGTTTGCCTACTCTATGCGTGTGTACTGTGTGTAATTATGTATTGTGGCGGGATGAGCAAAAGACAGACACAGTGGGGGTGACGTCAGGTCTCGGAGAGTGTCCAAAAAGGGGTAAATAAAGTATCCAAAATAAACAGGAGATCTGGTGTCCTCGTCGTGCTGGGGGTTCCGTGAAGGAGGGGCAGTGTTCGAAACAGCCATCCCTTCGTAAGGGAAGGGTCCAGGTAAGGGGCGGAGTCCAGCGGCCTTACGCTCTCCCCTCTCAGGTCCGCGGCTCTAGGGGCGGCGGCTTCATCCAGTGGCTACGTCCTTCTTGGCTCACGGCACTTCTGGGGGATTCAACGGCCCGGCATCCTCGCCCGTCAGCCGCCTAACAGGTGCGGTACTCGTCCGGACCACGGGTCCGGCAGCTCGTTGCTTCGGCGGCGTTTGATCGCCTCAACATCCCCTCTTGGACCCACGAGGACACCAGCGTGCATGCACCGGGAAGAGACCGGTCTCCCGAGGAGAGGCACGCTCAGCATTTCAACAGCGGCGGTGATGAGGCTTCATTGACGTCAGGTGTGCCTCATCACACGCCGCCAAACCTGGCTGTTTCGGCGCAAATCCGTCGACTCGTCACAGTATATATAAGTGCACACAAATTAATGTATATAATTAAGAGAAATATGTTACTTATGTACAGAATATTTTTGTTTATATATAATACAAATTATATAAAAATTACAATAAATATATACTTGTAAATATTTATTAAATATTTACATGAATGTGTTTGTATTTATATATACATAATAATTACACACAGTACACACACATATATTAGCCAAACTCAAACTTTTAGTTTGTGTGCAATTAATCGCGATTAATCGTTTGACAGCCCTACTACCAAAGATTTTTAATGCTTTTTTTTTTTTAAAGATGTCTCTCACCAAGCCTGTATTTGTTTGATTCAAAATACAGCATAAACAGGAAAATTGTGAAATATTTTTTAAATATAAAAAATATTAAAATAGGTTAAAAATACCTGTTTTCTTTTAATATATTTTAATGTAATTTATTCCTGGGATTTCAAAACTGAATTTTTAGCAGCATTACTTCAGTCACACAATTCTTCAGAAATCATTCTAAAATTCTGATTTGCTGCTCAAAAAAACATTTTGTATTATTATGATGATGATGATGATGTTGAAAACAGCCGAGTAGATTTTTTTTCAGGTTTCTTTGATGAATAGAAAGTTCAGAATAACAGCATTTATCAGAAATAGACATTTTTTGTAACATTATAAATGTCTTTATCATCACTTTTGATCAATTTAAAGCATGCTTGCTAAATAACAGTATTAATTTCTTAATAACTTCAAAATGAAAAAATAAATAAATAAAATACTGACAGCTTTTCAATGGTTATAGTGTATAATGTTACAAAAGCTTTGTTTCAGATAAATGCTAATCTTTGGATCTTTCTGTTCATCAAAGAATCCTGAAAAAAATATACTCAACTGATTTAAATATTGATAATAATAATAATAATAATAATAATAATAATAATAATAATAATAATAATAATAAATGTTTCTTAAACAGCAAATCAGCATATTAGAATGATTTCTGAAGGATCATGTGACACTGGAGTAATGAGACCGGAATAATGATGTTGAAAATTTAGCTTTGATCACAGGCATAAATTAGATTTTAAAATATATTCAAAAACAAAGCAGTTATTTTAAATAGTAAAAATATTTCACAATTTTACTGTCATTTGGAATTAATTATTGCAGGCTTGCTGAGCAGAAAAGACTTCTGCAAAAAACATTAAAAATCTTTAACTGGTAGTGTATATAACACTGTTTTAGTGGTTTTTGGATATTTAAATTCAAAAATCTTACATTTATAACTTTAACTTTTATTTTATTTCAAGTAATTTTTCACAGCCATAAACTGTCCAACGATCTTCATTTTGACTATATAAACCATATTAAAAAAATTCTTCTGAGAAATATTTTTTCCTCACAAGGATACTTGTGCTGTGTTTCTTTATAATAAATGGCACTTAATTTGACATTCTATTTTACAATAATATATTCATATGTTTTTAAGTGTGGCTTAAGGGTGCAAACACTTCAAAATGCTTCATTATGAACAGTATTCATGATTCATGGTCTTTACTTGAAAAGGGGGCTTTTCCTTTCAAATACAAATGGCATTTGTTTTGGTATTTCTACAATAGTATATTCATATATTTGTAAGTGCGGATGGCTTAAGTCTTGCTGGCTTTGCTGTATATGAAATACACATATAGAAAATGTAAATGGATAGATTAATAACAGCACTAAAGAACATCATAATTTGTGAGGTTAGAAAGGTTGAAAGAAGGTACATAGACGGCATCTGTTTTGTTAAATGATTTGTCCTCCCAATCACGCTCATCTTAAGCGATGAGCACAGGAATATTCATGGCAGGGAGGCAATGAAGGGCCCTTCTGTCTTTCATTACATGCACAACAATGAATTCATTGGAATTATCACGGAAGCATGACCTTCACTTTCACCTCTGTGTTCATTACTGGCAGCGGCAGGGCCCATGCTCTGAGATTATTTCACACTGTATAAGAGAGTAAGCCAGAGTGGAGCGCACAGACCCCATCAAGAGGTGGCGGGCTGCGGAAAATGAATATGAAATGCAAAGGCAATTTCCTTTTGGCCAGATGGGTGACTTGGTATTCCTGACGAACGTTAGGAGATCAAGAAGTCCTATTAGCGCACTCTGATAACAGTTCGGTGTGTGAGAGGGAGGGGCTGACATTCTGCCGGAGTTGCTTTTAAAGAGAAAAGCATTGCAACAGTATACATTTGCTCTAACTGTTTGTTTATCCGTTCCCTGAAAGGTACAGCCTTTACAGCATTTCTGCAAAAAAGGGAGCTTTTGCCAGGATATTGACAATAAAATTCTTGTCTGACTTAAGAGTCAATATTCATTTAATACGGCATTGGTTGCTTGCTTGAGTTGGGCTTCTTTGAGCCAAGGTGATATCTATCAAATGCCAAAAAGAGTATAAACAGTAGAAGAGGAGGAAGAAAACAAAACAGAATGAGGGACACAAGCAACAGAGGAACTTTCATGGACAGACGGAAGCTATTCCCCATCTCTTTAGAAAGTGTAATGAAGGGAGACTGAATCAAAGAGGTCCAATATTATGCCTGACCAAATGGATTGCCTTCGCAATGAACAAACTGGGGACGGAGATAGGGCGTGCTTAGAAATGCCATGCTTTCTCTTTTTTCTCCTCAAGATTTGGCCCTGACAGCACTGCTGCTCAGGTTTTGGCCCTGGGCCCCTCAGTGAAGTCATAATCATTGTCTGTCAACCTAATCATTGTTGAAGCTTAATTTAACATTGTTCTGTTCTCACTGCTGAGATTAGGAGTTTAATGTAAGACGTGCTACAACGGAAGCGGAAAAATAAGACCAAGTGCACACTACAAGGCAAAAACGCTGTTGAAATTTATGCGACCAGTCATAGTCTCACAAGTAAGTAACATGCAAGCTGGCTGTGATCTGTTTTTTTTTTTATTTGCAGATAATTGCGGATGTAAAGTAGGCTGACTATATGTGTCTTTTGTCCTGGACGTGTCCTGGTCAGGATTACTATATTGGTTAAAATATCAAGCTTTTTGGCTTTGTTTGCGCTGAGCAGACAGATTGGTGTATGACATCAAAGTACAGTGAGAGCTACAGTGAGCAGACGACTCTTTATGCTTTCGAATCGCTCTCGCTGTACTTTGATGTCAAACACTGATCGGTCTGTGCAGTGCTGCTTCAAGTCAAACACACCTAATATGTACACATATTTGCATCGATTTGACCATTCTCTGTAGATCCCACCTTCTCGCATACCACGATTGGTCGATTATGTACAATGCCTGCATGTTATTGGTCAAACTACTTTTTGCTTATTACCTTCTGCAGGTATGAAAACAGAAAAACAAAGCCAAAACCTGGATATTTTAGGCTATATAGAAATCCTGACCAGGACATGTCTGGGGAAAATGGCACGTATGATCACTCTACGTAAAGTGCAGAATAAAAAACGTTGTTATTTGCTAAAAATTATTAACTTTTTACTTCACAATTCAAACAAAAAATATACATTGTAAGATATAAATGGAGAATTCTGTTTTTAAGGTTTTAATTATTTAATAGTTTTATCATTCTTTTTTTCTGCCACAGAATTAAGACTTTTTTTCTTACAATTTGACTAGTTCCAAGGTTTTATCTCACAGTTATGATTTTTACAGATTTCCACAGATTTTTTATGTTTTTCCTCAAAAGGGTACATGTGCTGTTTCTTTATAATAAATGGCACTTAATTTTACATTCTATTATGCTATAATATATATATATATATGTTTTAAGTGTGGCTTAAGTGTGTAAACACTTCATAATGCTTCATTATGAACAGTATTCATGATTCATAATCTTTACTTGAAAAGGGTGCTTTTTTTCAAATACAAATGGCATTTGTTTGGTATTTATATACAATAATATATTCATATATTTTTAAGTGGCTTAAGTGTTCAAATACTTGCTGGTTTCACTGTGTATGAAATGCACATATAAAAAATGTGAAGAAATAGATTAAAAGCTGTATTAAAGAACAGCTTAGTTTGTGAGGTTAGAAAGGTTGAAAGAAGAGACATGCAACTATTTAATTATTTGTATTTAATTAATTAAATACAAATAATTAAATAATTATATAATTATTTAATTATTTTAAAGTCCTTTTTTTCTGCCACAGAATAAAAAGGTCATTTTTCTTTGCAGTTGCAAGTTTTTATCTCACAATTCTGACTTTCCTCTCTTGCAATTCTGTTCTTTCTACTTATTTATGAGAATTTCGAGTTCATATCTGACAATTCTGGGCTTATATCTTAGAATTAGAGGGGGAAAAGGCAAAATTGTGAGATAAATTGTGACCTTTTTCATTTTAAAGCAGTAATTAAAGTCGTGATTTACTTTCAAAAACCTGTATGACTTTCCTTTGTGGAACACAAAATTATATACAGTAGTTTGACAAATGTCCCAGTGGACACCAATGACAGTCTCTTGTTTTGGACCCTACTGACTGTCATTGTATTGACAAAAACAGTTGAAGCATTCTTCTAAATATCTTCTTTTGTGTTTTTACAATGACTTGAAAGCGAGTAAATAATGACAGGATTTACCTGTTGGAACACCACAGTGAACACATGTACGACAGTTAGCAGAAGGTAGAGATTGTGGTTCACACAGTTTTAAATATGGATATTATAAAGCTTGGAAGAGCCAGAACATTTTTTGATATAACTCCAATTGTATTTGTCTGAAAGAAGAAAGTCACACACCTGGGATGGCTTGAGGGCTTCTTTTAACTGTCACTTAAATCATAAAAGACCAAAAAGCTTTAGTTTTTTGTTAGTATGTGTTGTGGTTTGGTCACCTTAGTGGACCTACTAATATACTAGAATCCATAATGACATTAATTGGTAATATATTTTGCTCTACAGGCTGAGAGCAGCAATATATACTTCTCTTATGTAGACAGATATTGATTCTCACAGGGGAGAGGCTGCGTCACTGCAGGAGAAGACGAGGCTGATGAAGTTGTCCTGGATTATCCCGGCCTGCCCCTGTCGTCTGGAGAAGACAAAGTGCACAGACATACTGGCAAGTGATTAACAGCACGGATGTTTGCAAAAGTCTCAAGTAGCGTGATCATCTGCATTACCAGATAAACTAAGGCAGCAAGCTGTGAATGCCTCCGGGCAAACAGTGGCAGTGCTAGACTGAGAGACAACTCAGATTTGTTTTGTGCACAGAATCAATGCTTTTATGCAGTTGACTGATATGGGCCATTCTATGCAACAGGTGCCTCTGCAAAATGATTTTTAAAGCACATTTTAACAGTTTTACCACAGAATTGCCCTTGAGTTCAAGATTTTTTAATGCATGTTAAAAGTAATTACTTTCAATGCAACTTTTAAGTCACAAAGTGACTTTTTTTTACATTTAATTACATTTTTTATTTCATATGTGACGCTGGACCACAAAACCAGTTGTAAGTAGCACAGGTATATTTGTAGCAATAGCCAAAAACACATTTTATGGGTCAAAATGATTGATTTTTCTTTTGTGCCAAAAAAATTTAGGATATTAAGTAAATATCATGTTTTATGAAGATGTCATTTTCATACTGTAAAAATATCAAAATGTAATTTTTGATTAGTAATATGCATTGCTAAGAACTTATGTTGGACAACTTTAAAGGTGATTTTCTCAATATTTAGATTTTTTTGCACCCTCAGAGTTGTATTTCGGCCAAATATTGTCCTATTCTAACAAACCATACATCAATGGAAAGCTTATTTGAAAGCTCAATGAAAGCATCAATGAAAGCTTGCTTGAAAGCATATTAGCTGTGTAAAGGTACAGAAAATTTTTCAGTATGGATCTTTTGCTTTGGTTCGCTTGTGCACCAAACAAATACAATGTTGTTCTAACTGAAGCGTGACTTTTAAAACTGAGGAACCATCTTTCTTTGTGCACCGTTACACCCCGAAACTATATCTCTTAATTTCCCGGAAGTATTACGGCAACCTGGGTTCAACACTGATACTGTACATGTAATTGATTTACCCCCGCTAACAGTCTCTGTGTGAAAAACATACACTTCCCTTGTTGGAGGTGGTAATCAAAGTGCTAACAACAAACTTTCATAACATTACATGTCAGCGAAGCCACTGAGGAGAACACGTTATCGTCAGTATTTTTAGGCGTTTTTCATTTCCTTGTGCTAATTGCAATTTTTGCAACTCTGTGTGCAGTAAAATTTCCCTCAGGACCCACAGAGTTACCACTTTAAAGATACAGTAAATGGCATCCAATTAAAACTCCACCACAATAAGGCAGTCATTACAGAACCGTTTGAAAAGGAAATCATTAAATTAAATCTGGTAAATGTCACCTTATGTATGCTAAAGCACAAATCTCTGAATATTCTAATGACATTGTGGTGAAGTGCTCTGAGGCAAAAAGAGATTTTAAAGACATGTAAATCAGGATTATGAGATAACCATGGGTTTTTTTCCTGTGTAAAAGAATTAGAGTTACAGTCAACAATGTCATATCACGTGGCGATTCGATGATAAATCTGCCGTGAAGTGTCGAAGCGATACCAATCACATTATCTCCCTCATATTACATTCATGACATACAAAAGCGGTGAACCCAGGGGCAGTCATTAACCATTATACAGCCATTCATCATCCTGATTTTGCATTGACCAAATGGGTAACAAATGTTCTCTCTATGTGCATGCAAAGCGTTAACCTTCTCCTTGGCTCCTTCCTCATCCTCAACGGCCTTAGTAAAATGGCAACTTCACATGCCGTAATGATGTCACTGAAGTATCACTTGTCATTTGTAAGTGATGGCAAGCAGAGTCTCCACACAGTTCAAAGAAGATTGATGATTTCAGCGCTACTGCAGTAATGCTAAAGGTCACACCAAACTGTCTGCACCATGAAACTGGCACCGCAATAGCTTTGTGTGCCACTTTCCATGAATAAGGTACTATAACACAAACAGGTTCATTTTAGGCAAAATTGTTCTCTCCACAATGGGTGCTTCAAATGCTGTCAACTTTTTAAAAAATGTTGTGTTTATATATGACACATATTTACACATACTTACAAGTAAAATAAATTTTAAAAATATTTTTAGAAAAACAACATATAACCAATTAGACCTATAATAAAATGATGTTTTGAAAGAAATGTTTAAAAAAATATATATATTTTTTTTTTTTTTAAAGAAATGTTTTTTAAGGACATCTTTTATCCTCACTGAAGCGCTTTGATAATACAGTAAAAATAGTAAAATTGTGTTTTGTTTTGTTTTTTTTTAATAGACACTGCTGGTCAAAAGTTTGCATCACTAAAATTTTAATGTTTTTAATGAAGTCTCTTATGGTCATCAAGGCTGTATTTATTTGATAAAAATACAGGGGAAAAACAGTAATATTGTGAAATATTATTGCAATTTCTAATATTGGTTTCCTATTTTAACATACTTTAAAATATAAATTATTTCTGTGACACAACGCTGAATTTTAACCAGCCGTTACTCTAGTCTTCAGTATTACACAATCTTTCAGAAATCATTTGATTGTGCTGATTTATTATTAGTGTTGAAACTGTTGTGCTGCTTATTTATTTATTTATTTTTTGATATCTGTGATACCTTTTCTTTGATTATTTCATGAATAAAAATTTTAAATGAACAGCATTTATTCGAAATAGAAATATTTTCTTACAATATAAGTCTTTACTATCACATTTTATCCATTTAACACATCCTTGCTGAATAAAAAGTATTAATTTCTTAAAAAAGAAAAATAAAAGACAAAAAAATTACTGACCCCAAACTTTTGAATAGTGTATACGGTAACACTTACAATACACAATTGAATAAACACTGTTCTTTTAAACTTTTTATTTATCAAAGAATCCTAAAAATCACAGGTTCCATTAATATTAAGCAGCACAAATGTTTCAAACAAGTAAGCTGATGAAAATTCAGCTTTGCTTCACAGAAATAAATTATACTTAATAGAGAACTCCTACTTTAAATTGCAATAATATTTCACAAAAACAGCATTTTTTCTGTATTTTTGATTAAATAAATGCAGCCTTGATGAGCATAAGAAACTCATTTTAAAAACATGAAAAATTTTACTGATCCCAAACTTTTGAACAGCACTGTATTTTAAAAAGCATTTCAAATGTGATGGCAAAGCTGAAGCACCATATCGATTTAATCCATAAAATGTGTGAAATGCATAAAGAATGAGTTTTGAAAGCCTAAACTGATACAGAGTGATATTCTGTTTCTAATATTTCAAACACTTACAAGAGGTCAACAGATTCACGTATTTGCATTTTTTAAAAATCATTTAATGCAGCTAGAACTGAATTTGAAAAAGCACTTAACGCACTTAAAGTCATAGTGAGCACCTCATGATTTCTTCTTGTCTTAGTAAAAATCTCTTCACCCTTTCCAGAGGTTTAAAGCAGTAACTGTCTGTGACTCAGTTCTATGTCATAATGGTTAAAGCACATATCTTCCAGCCATTGGTTCATCTGTCCTTGCTTCATTACCTCTGTCTTAGCCGCATACCATCTCAGATATCTCCATTTTGACACTGCATAGCAAATAAAACCAGGGTTTGGAGACTTGGGAAACTTACAGCACTAATCAGAAGTAAGACACCAAACGCAAGCCAAGGCAGATGGCAATGTCGCGTTAACCATCTGGCTAACGCTTGCTTTCATGATTTTCATTATATGATATGTACATATGTTGCATACTCTAGTTCAGCCTGTTAACCTTATGTAAGCAATGTTGCAGAAAAACTTAATATACAGCGGTGCTAAAAGAAAACCAACCTGCGGGAACGTTTTTGCGAGACACGAAATACCAATATATCACTGCAGTTTCTAACAGAAATGAACACTGAGTGGTGTTAAAAGAGTGTTAGTTTTTTTCCCTGGAACAGTACATATGGTACGTTTTATGTGGCGTTGGTTTTGTATGTGTCACCGCAGTTCTGACTTGAAATGTATACTGAGTGGCGCTATAACTCTAATGCTTTGTGATGTTTTAAAATAATGTACCATCTGCACTACACCTTAAGCGAATGTGACGGAAAAAAGTCAAAAGTTTACATACATCTTCAAAAGTTTACAACCTGCAAAAATGTTAATTATTTTACCAAAATAAGAAGAATCATACAAAAACGATGTTATTTTTTATTTAGTACTGACCTGAATAAGAAATTTCCCATAAAAGTGAAAACATTTTTTTTTTTTTCGAACTTTTACATATAGTCCACAAGACAAAATAATAGTTGAATTTATAAAAATGACCCCATGCAAAAGTTTACATACACTTGATTCTTAATACCATGTTGTTACCTGAATGATCCACAGCGGTGTTTTGTTTGTTTATTGATAGTTGTTCATGAGTCCCTTGTTTGTTCTGAACAGTTTAACTGCCTGCTGTTCTTCAGAAAAATCATTTAAGTCCCACAAATTCTTTGGTTTTTCAGCATTTTTGTGTATTTGGACCCTTTCCAACAATGACTGTATGATTATAAGATCCATCTTTTTACACTGAGGACAACGGAGGGACTCATGTGCAACTATTTCAGAAGGTTCAAACGCTCACTGATGCTCCAGAAAGAAAACATAATGTATTAAGAGCCGGGAGGGAGGGACAAACAAGGGACTCAAGAACAACTATCACTAAACAAAAAAAAAAAAACAGCTGTTTTTCATTCAGGTTACAACACAGTATTAAGAATCAAGTGTATGTAAACTTTTGAACAGGGTCATTTTATAAATTCAGCTATTATTAAACATCTTTTATTTAAACATCTTATTCAGGTCAGTACTAAATAAAAATTAACATGCATTTTGTATGATCCCTCTTATTTTGGTAAAATAATTAACAGTTTGCAGATTCTGCAAGGTGTATGTAAACTTTTGACTTGAACTGTACATATTTCGCGTCTTGCGAAAAAGTTCCCACAGGTACGTTTTCGTCAGAAGTAGAAGAAAACACTTGCGTTGTTTTTTTTATATTAAACAATTAATCACAAATTTTAAATATGCATAATATAAAAATATATAGATAATAACAATATAAAAAGCATGAATTTTAGAATTTCTCAACGCCATAAAATACTATAGAATTCCAATTATTTTCTTAATTTCAGATAATTTATTTATTTTTCTTAAAGAACTAGTTTACTTATAGAATAAACATTTCCTGATAATTTAGTCACCCCCATGTCATCCAAAATGTTCATGTTTTTCTTTCTTCTGTGGAAAATAAATTAATGTTGAAAACATTACAGGATTTTTCTCTATATAGTGGACTTAGATAAGAATAAGGGTCCTATCTAGTGAACTGATCATTCATTTTCTAAAAAAATAAACATTTATATACTTTTTAACCACAAATGCTCAACTTGCACTAGCTGGACTTCATGCATTATGTAGTAACATTGGAAAGGTCACACAGACTAAGAACTAACCGTGTGTGACCTTTCCAATGTGATCATGTAATGTGTGAAGTTGTAGACATGCATTGCAGAGCTACTGCAAGATGAGCCGTTGTGGTTAAAAAGTATATACTTTTTTATTTTTTTAATTTTAGAAATTGCTAGACAAGACCCTTATTCCTTGTGTAGATCCCTTTGAAGCTGCACTAAAACTGTAATTTGGATCTTCAACCTGTTGGTTCCTATTGAAGTCCACTATATGGAGAAAAATCCTGGATTGTTTTCCATTAAAAACCTTAATTTCTTTTCAACTGAAGAATGGGGGATGACATGGGGGTAAGTAAATTATCAGGAAATTTTTATTCTTGAAGTGAACTAATTTTACAAGTAACGTTATTCTAACGATCACACTGATAAATATAAAACGTATTAAAATTAATTAAATTAAAATGTTTAATTTCTTAATTTGCCAGTGAACCACAAAGACTGCAGGTATCTTTAGTTCCAGCTATGAGCATGTGAGTAACTGTACTAGTGTCGGGGGAACTATTTCTATCAGCTTCAAATACATTCTATCGGCTGCAATAAATGAGAAGGCGCAGTCAATCAGTGGAGGGAATCTCATCAGATATAAAAAGCAATTAAAAAGTACCTGGGTCGTTTTGAGTGAGTGAATGTTCCTGAATTTTAATGCCTCTTCTTTATCATCATGGATACCCCTAATAATAAGTGTACAATACAACAAAAGCTGTGTGCAATCAGCTTCTTTCCCCCCAAATACAATTTAGCTTTGTCATCCTTTCGCTGACACAGATTGTGTCATTTGTGTTTACTCAGTGGCTTTCATTCTAAAACTTAATCTGCGTGAACTCTATCCAAATGTACAGTTCATATTATGAAATTTATCTTCCGCCTTTGTTGTTGGTCCCAACGCTCCTTGGCTTTTCAATTCAAAATTAATTGTGTGGGCTCAGAGGAATTACATGTCTCTAAAACGGTTTCATCCTTCCAGAGGAATGTGTTAACACCATTTGCAAACACAGCAATAAACTTTCTCATTGCAACAATATTGAATCCACAAAGCATAGTAAAGACGGATTACGCCAGGATAAAGCCGCCCTGAAGTTTCGAAGACTGCTGTTATGTTTTTCTTCAAATCAGTACATAAAACAGAAATTGAGCACTCAAATCATCCAGCAACTACCACACTTGCCTGATTGGAATGCGGCTGAATTGAGCACATAAAAGCAACCTGATGCACATTATTTGAGGTAGAATGAAAAAGAGCGTCACACAGAGTGCGTGAGTTTATGTGTACACTCAAGGGTTTTATGAGGTTAAAAAACAATTACACCCTTAGTGATCCTGATGATAGTCTGCACCTGAGACAAATATATTTGTAAGTCATTTTAAACTAAAAGAGTCATCATACATAGCACCTACCACAAAGCTGTTCTTCCCTGCACAATATGAAAAAAGCGATTGAGTATGATAAATAATATAAATTTTCCCAGGTTATTCAGACTTACTGGACTGATTCGCAACTGCTATGTTTTAATCGCACACGTTAGTGTTCATTTAGAAATATAAATATTTTATAAATATAAATTATATTAAAAGAAAATGCAGAAATAGTTTAATTTAAATATATAATTTGAGATGTTTGAGCATTAAAGGTTCATAAAACCCCAGACTACTTTTTCTGAGATTTGAGCAGAGGTGTTTGTGTTGCACATCACATATGACAATGTTAGCATCCATTAATTTTAAT
>JAHKKF010491129.1:0-15004 GCA_019740295.1 Labeo calbasu | reverse complement strand
TTTCACCAATTACAAACATCTGCTAAGATCGCTGTGAATTTATGACTGTTTTTGCCTTCGCTCCCATAATAAACAGTAAAAGTGCGAACGGATCATTCATTTTAATTAGCGAAAGTTTACATGCAGCATGATTTATGCTTCGAAGTTTAACATCACCATCAACTGCTCTCTTGACTGTTTGCTGTTTCAAATTACCAGAGCTGGCATGCAGTTCAGAGCAGCTGTGTGTGTGTCTATGACTAATACCACAGACACAAACAGCGGTGCAGCGGAATTATTTTTCTTCCGCGCTCCCCGCATTATGAGGCCTCTTCACCAATTCAAGAGTCTAATCTAATTTCCCTCAGACTTGTAGAGCGTGAACAAGCCGCTGTGAAGCTTGGCATCTGAAGACGGTCTGCGACAAAGGCTCTGAGAATAAACATGAACGAGCGCGTCTGCATGTCTTGTGATCAGCGGCCATTGATCTATGTGTTCCTGGTATGAAAGCGGCTGAAAGTTTCCTTGAAAAGTTTGCGCCTGGTGGAAATCAATACACCGGAGGAGTCTAGCGGCCTCTAGAGGTCAAGCAACTCACTACAAGCTTCAGCAAAAATTTACCCCGCCGTATAAACCAGATATGCACATTTTGATTCCATATCTCAATCTGTTTACCTCGCAATTCGCTTCCAACGCGGATTCAATACGGCGGCGGCGAGGCCGTATAAATATAGTGGCGGGATGAAAGAATACTCTGATCAATTTCTCAGATGCCCACAAGCTATTTTCTTTGTGTTTTACCATGATAGACCCGTGTACAAGCACACCTGAGACCGTGGCAGATGATATTCCATGCCACAGCATCCAATATTCCTTTTTAAGTTAAAAAAGGAATATAGGTTTGCTCATATGACACGTTTTGATATTTGCCCGGAACATGCAACTTCGCCCTGAACTTCTTGTGCCTGGTCTCGACAGACTGGAGATTAAAAGAGATCCCTTTTGCACCCATTGCCATAGTAACAAAATCTACCCCAATTACAGCTCAAACACTCCCCCGCTTAGAAAGGGTTTACACTTAGATATCCTCTAATAAGGTCGGATGTGGAGAACACGAATATTTGCTCTCATATTTCTCATATTTCTCCAAGGCAGAGCCCCCGTTTTGTACGTGCGAGCGGGAGGCCTGTGACTGGGGACGGAATCAGTTCGGTAAAAGATGAAGTGCAGCTAGAAAAAAAAAAAATTCCTTTAGGGCCCGGTATGTTACATCACTGCTAATGGCTTCTGCCCTGATGGCAAACGAAATTAAGAGTACATTAATTAGGTGCATTCATTAAATGAACTAGGCAACTCAAGAGTCTGCTCATAGAAGTATAATTCGACCAGTCATTAATTCAAGTTACTTTATAATGTCCAAATCATGTATTTAATCATTGTTCCTGAACACACATATAAATGCCTTTATAATAAAATCAAAATCAAATTTGCATGGACACAAACAGCAGGTACTTAAGTCCCAAAAGAACAAATTTTAATAACTCATTAAATGCAGTGTATGTGGCTCAGAAACACTGAGGATTCAATATTACTGCAACCAAAAATAAGTAAATAAAGCTATACAACTCATATTGCTTCAAACAATGGCTCTGTATGCAAAGCAAATCTTCTTCCAATAAAATATTTATATATTTAATAACAAAAGAAAAACATACATCAGTGGAAGCGATTAAAGATTATGCAACATATCAAAGAGCTTTGTTTTTAACTCATTTTACATGAGGCTATTATGCAAAACAATACAGAGCTGCAAATCTTTCGACGTCTCTAGGGGCTGACAACACCAGGCAAGTTTCCCAAGTTCAGTCTTAACTCCCAAAGTATTATAAAGCATTTCAAAATGTATGCAGAGAGCACATGTGAGGGCTTTCCTGGACAGCTGGGAAGCAGTTGAGTATCTGGATAAAAAAAAGCAGGGGGTCGGAACCAAGGATAAATCCTACAACTATGTGATTGTGAAGATAGCATGAAAAAAAGATGAGGAAGCTCTGGGATTTTCACTGTTCACTGCATTAGTGCTGGGGATTTTTCACACGCTTTTTCTGCAGTTTACATCCAGCGACTGTTTCCACTCTTTCCGGTCATGCGTACATGAGGTAAAGCAGCGCTGTTTTTATCATACTAGATACATTTGCGTAGTGTGCGTGAAGTGAGTGTGTTGAAAGTTCTATTATAATGCTATTCTGTGCATTGGTCGCCTGTCTAATGAAGCCATTAAAGTGTCTTTTGTGTTTCCATGGTTTTATTGGCAGGCAAAGCAATGACATGGTCTGTTACACTATAGTTAAATTGCTTATTTGTCTGGATTTAAACATTTTGAAAACATTTGGGATAATGCAAGCACACAAGTCATCAAAGTACACTACCAGTTAGGGCTGATTAATCGCATACAAAACAAAAGTTTCAGTTTGCCTACTCTATGCGTGTGTACTGTGTGTAATTATGTATTGTGGCGGGATGAGCAAAAGACAGACACAGTGGGGGTGACGTCAGGTCTCGGAGAGTGTCCAAAAAGGGGTAAATAAAGTATCCAAAATAAACAGGAGATCTGGTGTCCTCGTCGTGCTGGGGGTTCCGTGAAGGAGGGGCAGTGTTCGAAACAGCCATCCCTTCATAAGGGAAGGGTTCAGGTAAGGGGCGGAGTCCAGCGGTCGCACGCTCTCCCCTCTCAGGTCCGCGGCTCTAGGGGCGGCGGCTTCATCCAGTGGCTACGTCCTCCTTGACTCACCAATCCCCTTGTGGGGGATTCAACAGCCCGGCATCCTAACAGCCGCCTAACAGGTGCGGTACTCGTCCGGACCACGGGTCCGGCAACTCGTTGCTTCGGCGGCGTTTGATCGCCTCAACATCCTCTCCTAGACCCACGAGGACACCAACGTGCATGCAAGGGGAAGAGACCGGTCTCCCAAGGAGAGGCACGCTCAGCATTTCAACAGCGGCGGTGATGAGGCTTCATTGACGTCAGGTGTGCCTCATCACACGCCGCCAGACCTGGCTGTTTCGGCGCCCATCCTCTCTCGCACGCCCACTCCCATCGGGAGTCTGGTGAAGTGCGGCGATTAAGGGACGGGGAGATGCTGATAAGTAGGGGGAGGCAGCCGACTCGTCACAGTATATATAAGTGCACACAAATTAATGTATATATTTAAGAGAAATATGTTACTTATGTACAGAATATTTTTGTTTATATATAATATAAATTATATAAAAGTTACAATAAATATATACTTGTAAATATTTCTTAAATATTTACATGAATGTGTTTGTATTTATATATACATAATAATTACACACAGTACACACACATATATTAGCCAAACTCAAACTTTTATTTTGTGTGGGATTAATCGCCATTAATCGTTTGACAGCCCTACTACCAGATTTTTAATGCTTTTTTTTTTTTTAAAGATGTCTCTCACCAAGCCCGTATTTGATTCAAAATACAGCATAAACAGGAAAATTGTGAAATATTTTTTAAATATAAAAAATATTAAAATAGGTTAAAAATACCTGTTTTCTATTTGAATTTATTTTAATGTAATTTATTCCTTTGTTTCAGATAAATGCTGATCTTTGGATCTTTCTGTTCATCAAAGAATCCTGAAAAAAATGTACTCAACTGATTTAAACATTGATAATAATAATAATAATAAAAATAAAAAAATTTTCTTAAACAGCAAATCAGCATATTAGAATGATTTCTGAAGGATCATGTGACACTGGAGTAATGAGACCGGAATAATGATGTTGAAAATTTAGCTTTGATCACAGGCATAAATTAGATTTTAAAATATATTCAAAAACAAAGCAGTTATTTTAAATAGTAAAAATATTTCACAATTTTACTGTCATTTGGAATTAATTATTGCAGGCTTGCTGAGCAGAAAAGACTTCTGCAAAAAACATTAAAAATCTTTAACTGGTAGTGTATATAACACTGTTTTAGTGGTTTTTGGATATTTAAATTCAAAAATCTTACATTTATAACTTTAACTTTTATTTTATTTCAAGTAATTTTTCACAGCCATAAACTGTCCAACGATCTTCATTTTGACTATATAAACCATATTAAAAAAATTCTTCTGAGAAATATTTTTTCCTCACAAGGATACTTGTGCTGTGTTTCTTTATAATAAATGGCACTTAATTTGACATTCTATTTTACAATAATATATTCATATGTTTTTAAGTGTGGCTTAAGGGTGCAAACACTTCAAAATGCTTCATTATGAACAGTATTCATGATTCATGGTCTTTACTTGAAAAGGGGGCTTTTCCTTTCAAATACAAATGGCATTTGTTTTGGTATTTCTACAATAGTATATTCATATATTTGTAAGTGCGGATGGCTTAAGTCTTGCTGGCTTTGCTGTATATGAAATACACATATAGAAAATGTAAATGGATAGATTAATAACAGCACTAAAGAACATCATAATTTGTGAGGTTAGAAAGGTTGAAAGAAGGTACATAGACGGCATCTGTTTTGTTAAATGATTTGTCCTCCCAATCACGCTCATCTTAAGCGATGAGCACAGGAATATTCATGGCAGGGAGGCAATGAAGGGCCCTTCTGTCTTTCATTACATGCACAACAATGAATTCATTGGAATTATCACGGAAGCATGACCTTCACTTTCACCTCTGTGTTCATTACTGGCAGCGGCAGGGCCCATGCTCTGAGATTATTTCACACTGTATAAGAGAGTAAGCCAGAGTGGAGCGCACAGACCCCATCAAGAGGTGGCGGGCTGCGGAAAATGAATATGAAATGCAAAGGCAATTTCCTTTTGGCCAGATGGGTGACTTGGTATTCCTGACGAACGTTAGGAGATCAAGAAGTCCTATTAGCGCACTCTGATAACAGTTCGGTGTGTGAGAGGGAGGGGCTGACATTCTGCCGGAGTTGCTTTTAAAGAGAAAAGCATTGCAACAGTATACATTTGCTCTAACTGTTTGTTTATCCGTTCCCTGAAAGGTACAGCCTTTACAGCATTTCTGCAAAAAAGGGAGCTTTTGCCAGGATATTGACAATAAAATTCTTGTCTGACTTAAGAGTCAATATTCATTTAATACGGCATTGGTTGCTTGCTTGAGTTGGGCTTCTTTGAGCCAAGGTGATATCTATCAAATGCCAAAAAGAGTATAAACAGTAGAAGAGGAGGAAGAAAACAAAACAGAATGAGGGACACAAGCAACAGAGGAACTTTCATGGACAGACGGAAGCTATTCCCCATCTCTTTAGAAAGTGTAATGAAGGGAGACTGAATCAAAGAGGTCCAATATTATGCCTGACCAAATGGATTGCCTTCGCAATGAACAAACTGGGGACGGAGATAGGGCGTGCTTAGAAATGCCATGCTTTCTCTTTTTTCTCCTCAAGATTTGGCCCTGACAGCACTGCTGCTCAGGTTTTGGCCCTGGGCCCCTCAGTGAAGTCATAATCATTGTCTGTCAACCTAATCATTGTTGAAGCTTAATTTAACATTGTTCTGTTCTCACTGCTGAGATTAGGAGTTTAATGTAAGACGTGCTACAACGGAAGCGGAAAAATAAGACCAAGTGCACACTACAAGGCAAAAACGCTGTTGAAATTTATGCGACCAGTCATAGTCTCACAAGTAAGTAACATGCAAGCTGGCTGTGATCTGTTTTTTTTTTTATTTGCAGATAATTGCGGATGTAAAGTAGGCTGACTATATGTGTCTTTTGTCCTGGACGTGTCCTGGTCAGGATTACTATATTGGTTAAAATATCAAGCTTTTTGGCTTTGTTTGCGCTGAGCAGACAGATTGGTGTATGACATCAAAGTACAGTGAGAGCTACAGTGAGCAGACGACTCTTTATGCTTTCGAATCGCTCTCGCTGTACTTTGATGTCAAACACTGATCGGTCTGTGCAGTGCTGCTTCAAGTCAAACACACCTAATATGTACACATATTTGCATCGATTTGACCATTCTCTGTAGATCCCACCTTCTCGCATACCACGATTGGTCGATTATGTACAATGCCTGCATGTTATTGGTCAAACTACTTTTTGCTTATTACCTTCTGCAGGTATGAAAACAGAAAAACAAAGCCAAAACCTGGATATTTTAGGCTATATAGAAATCCTGACCAGGACATGTCTGGGGAAAATGGCACGTATGATCACTCTACGTAAAGTGCAGAATAAAAAACGTTGTTATTTGCTAAAAATTATTAACTTTTTACTTCACAATTCAAACAAAAAATATACATTGTAAGATATAAATGGAGAATTCTGTTTTTAAGGTTTTAATTATTTAATAGTTTTATCATTCTTTTTTTCTGCCACAGAATTAAGACTTTTTTTCTTACAATTTGACTAGTTCCAAGGTTTTATCTCACAGTTATGATTTTTACAGATTTCCACAGATTTTTTATGTTTTTCCTCAAAAGGGTACATGTGCTGTTTCTTTATAATAAATGGCACTTAATTTTACATTCTATTATGCTATAATATATATATATATATGTTTTAAGTGTGGCTTAAGTGTGTAAACACTTCATAATGCTTCATTATGAACAGTATTCATGATTCATAATCTTTACTTGAAAAGGGTGCTTTTTTTCAAATACAAATGGCATTTGTTTGGTATTTATATACAATAATATATTCATATATTTTTAAGTGGCTTAAGTGTTCAAATACTTGCTGGTTTCACTGTGTATGAAATGCACATATAAAAAATGTGAAGAAATAGATTAAAAGCTGTATTAAAGAACAGCTTAGTTTGTGAGGTTAGAAAGGTTGAAAGAAGAGACATGCAACTATTTAATTATTTGTATTTAATTAATTAAATACAAATAATTAAATAATTATATAATTATTTAATTATTTTAAAGTCCTTTTTTTCTGCCACAGAATAAAAAGGTCATTTTTCTTTGCAGTTGCAAGTTTTTATCTCACAATTCTGACTTTCCTCTCTTGCAATTCTGTTCTTTCTACTTATTTATGAGAATTTCGAGTTCATATCTGACAATTCTGGGCTTATATCTTAGAATTAGAGGGGGAAAAGGCAAAATTGTGAGATAAATTGTGACCTTTTTCATTTTAAAGCAGTAATTAAAGTCGTGATTTACTTTCAAAAACCTGTATGACTTTCCTTTGTGGAACACAAAATTATATACAGTAGTTTGACAAATGTCCCAGTGGACACCAATGACAGTCTCTTGTTTTGGACCCTACTGACTGTCATTGTATTGACAAAAACAGTTGAAGCATTCTTCTAAATATCTTCTTTTGTGTTTTTACAATGACTTGAAAGCGAGTAAATAATGACAGGATTTACCTGTTGGAACACCACAGTGAACACATGTACGACAGTTAGCAGAAGGTAGAGATTGTGGTTCACACAGTTTTAAATATGGATATTATAAAGCTTGGAAGAGCCAGAACATTTTTTGATATAACTCCAATTGTATTTGTCTGAAAGAAGAAAGTCACACACCTGGGATGGCTTGAGGGCTTCTTTTAACTGTCACTTAAATCATAAAAGACCAAAAAGCTTTAGTTTTTTGTTAGTATGTGTTGTGGTTTGGTCACCTTAGTGGACCTACTAATATACTAGAATCCATAATGACATTAATTGGTAATATATTTTGCTCTACAGGCTGAGAGCAGCAATATATACTTCTCTTATGTAGACAGATATTGATTCTCACAGGGGAGAGGCTGCGTCACTGCAGGAGAAGACGAGGCTGATGAAGTTGTCCTGGATTATCCCGGCCTGCCCCTGTCGTCTGGAGAAGACAAAGTGCACAGACATACTGGCAAGTGATTAACAGCACGGATGTTTGCAAAAGTCTCAAGTAGCGTGATCATCTGCATTACCAGATAAACTAAGGCAGCAAGCTGTGAATGCCTCCGGGCAAACAGTGGCAGTGCTAGACTGAGAGACAACTCAGATTTGTTTTGTGCACAGAATCAATGCTTTTATGCAGTTGACTGATATGGGCCATTCTATGCAACAGGTGCCTCTGCAAAATGATTTTTAAAGCACATTTTAACAGTTTTACCACAGAATTGCCCTTGAGTTCAAGATTTTTTAATGCATGTTAAAAGTAATTACTTTCAATGCAACTTTTAAGTCACAAAGTGACTTTTTTTTACATTTAATTACATTTTTTATTTCATATGTGACGCTGGACCACAAAACCAGTTGTAAGTAGCACAGGTATATTTGTAGCAATAGCCAAAAACACATTTTATGGGTCAAAATGATTGATTTTTCTTTTGTGCCAAAAAAATTTAGGATATTAAGTAAATATCATGTTTTATGAAGATGTCATTTTCATACTGTAAAAATATCAAAATGTAATTTTTGATTAGTAATATGCATTGCTAAGAACTTATGTTGGACAACTTTAAAGGTGATTTTCTCAATATTTAGATTTTTTTGCACCCTCAGAGTTGTATTTCGGCCAAATATTGTCCTATTCTAACAAACCATACATCAATGGAAAGCTTATTTGAAAGCTCAATGAAAGCATCAATGAAAGCTTGCTTGAAAGCATATTAGCTGTGTAAAGGTACAGAAAATTTTTCAGTATGGATCTTTTGCTTTGGTTCGCTTGTGCACCAAACAAATACAATGTTGTTCTAACTGAAGCGTGACTTTTAAAACTGAGGAACCATCTTTCTTTGTGCACCGTTACACCCCGAAACTATATCTCTTAATTTCCCGGAAGTATTACGGCAACCTGGGTTCAACACTGATACTGTACATGTAATTGATTTACCCCCGCTAACAGTCTCTGTGTGAAAAACATACACTTCCCTTGTTGGAGGTGGTAATCAAAGTGCTAACAACAAACTTTCATAACATTACATGTCAGCGAAGCCACTGAGGAGAACACGTTATCGTCAGTATTTTTAGGCGTTTTTCATTTCCTTGTGCTAATTGCAATTTTTGCAACTCTGTGTGCAGTAAAATTTCCCTCAGGACCCACAGAGTTACCACTTTAAAGATACAGTAAATGGCATCCAATTAAAACTCCACCACAATAAGGCAGTCATTACAGAACCGTTTGAAAAGGAAATCATTAAATTAAATCTGGTAAATGTCACCTTATGTATGCTAAAGCACAAATCTCTGAATATTCTAATGACATTGTGGTGAAGTGCTCTGAGGCAAAAAGAGATTTTAAAGACATGTAAATCAGGATTATGAGATAACCATGGGTTTTTTTCCTGTGTAAAAGAATTAGAGTTACAGTCAACAATGTCATATCACGTGGCGATTCGATGATAAATCTGCCGTGAAGTGTCGAAGCGATACCAATCACATTATCTCCCTCATATTACATTCATGACATACAAAAGCGGTGAACCCAGGGGCAGTCATTAACCATTATACAGCCATTCATCATCCTGATTTTGCATTGACCAAATGGGTAACAAATGTTCTCTCTATGTGCATGCAAAGCGTTAACCTTCTCCTTGGCTCCTTCCTCATCCTCAACGGCCTTAGTAAAATGGCAACTTCACATGCCGTAATGATGTCACTGAAGTATCACTTGTCATTTGTAAGTGATGGCAAGCAGAGTCTCCACACAGTTCAAAGAAGATTGATGATTTCAGCGCTACTGCAGTAATGCTAAAGGTCACACCAAACTGTCTGCACCATGAAACTGGCACCGCAATAGCTTTGTGTGCCACTTTCCATGAATAAGGTACTATAACACAAACAGGTTCATTTTAGGCAAAATTGTTCTCTCCACAATGGGTGCTTCAAATGCTGTCAACTTTTTAAAAAATGTTGTGTTTATATATGACACATATTTACACATACTTACAAGTAAAATAAATTTTAAAAATATTTTTAGAAAAACAACATATAACCAATTAGACCTATAATAAAATGATGTTTTGAAAGAAATGTTTAAAAAAATATATATATTTTTTTTTTTTTTAAAGAAATGTTTTTTAAGGACATCTTTTATCCTCACTGAAGCGCTTTGATAATACAGTAAAAATAGTAAAATTGTGTTTTGTTTTGTTTTTTTTTAATAGACACTGCTGGTCAAAAGTTTGCATCACTAAAATTTTAATGTTTTTAATGAAGTCTCTTATGGTCATCAAGGCTGTATTTATTTGATAAAAATACAGGGGAAAAACAGTAATATTGTGAAATATTATTGCAATTTCTAATATTGGTTTCCTATTTTAACATACTTTAAAATATAAATTATTTCTGTGACACAACGCTGAATTTTAACCAGCCGTTACTCTAGTCTTCAGTATTACACAATCTTTCAGAAATCATTTGATTGTGCTGATTTATTATTAGTGTTGAAACTGTTGTGCTGCTTATTTATTTATTTATTTTTTGATATCTGTGATACCTTTTCTTTGATTATTTCATGAATAAAAATTTTAAATGAACAGCATTTATTCGAAATAGAAATATTTTCTTACAATATAAGTCTTTACTATCACATTTTATCCATTTAACACATCCTTGCTGAATAAAAAGTATTAATTTCTTAAAAAAGAAAAATAAAAGACAAAAAAATTACTGACCCCAAACTTTTGAATAGTGTATACGGTAACACTTACAATACACAATTGAATAAACACTGTTCTTTTAAACTTTTTATTTATCAAAGAATCCTAAAAATCACAGGTTCCATTAATATTAAGCAGCACAAATGTTTCAAACAAGTAAGCTGATGAAAATTCAGCTTTGCTTCACAGAAATAAATTATACTTAATAGAGAACTCCTACTTTAAATTGCAATAATATTTCACAAAAACAGCATTTTTTCTGTATTTTTGATTAAATAAATGCAGCCTTGATGAGCATAAGAAACTCATTTTAAAAACATGAAAAATTTTACTGATCCCAAACTTTTGAACAGCACTGTATTTTAAAAAGCATTTCAAATGTGATGGCAAAGCTGAAGCACCATATCGATTTAATCCATAAAATGTGTGAAATGCATAAAGAATGAGTTTTGAAAGCCTAAACTGATACAGAGTGATATTCTGTTTCTAATATTTCAAACACTTACAAGAGGTCAACAGATTCACGTATTTGCATTTTTTAAAAATCATTTAATGCAGCTAGAACTGAATTTGAAAAAGCACTTAACGCACTTAAAGTCATAGTGAGCACCTCATGATTTCTTCTTGTCTTAGTAAAAATCTCTTCACCCTTTCCAGAGGTTTAAAGCAGTAACTGTCTGTGACTCAGTTCTATGTCATAATGGTTAAAGCACATATCTTCCAGCCATTGGTTCATCTGTCCTTGCTTCATTACCTCTGTCTTAGCCGCATACCATCTCAGATATCTCCATTTTGACACTGCATAGCAAATAAAACCAGGGTTTGGAGACTTGGGAAACTTACAGCACTAATCAGAAGTAAGACACCAAACGCAAGCCAAGGCAGATGGCAATGTCGCGTTAACCATCTGGCTAACGCTTGCTTTCATGATTTTCATTATATGATATGTACATATGTTGCATACTCTAGTTCAGCCTGTTAACCTTATGTAAGCAATGTTGCAGAAAAACTTAATATACAGCGGTGCTAAAAGAAAACCAACCTGCGGGAACGTTTTTGCGAGACACGAAATACCAATATATCACTGCAGTTTCTAACAGAAATGAACACTGAGTGGTGTTAAAAGAGTGTTAGTTTTTTTCCCTGGAACAGTACATATGGTACGTTTTATGTGGCGTTGGTTTTGTATGTGTCACCGCAGTTCTGACTTGAAATGTATACTGAGTGGCGCTATAACTCTAATGCTTTGTGATGTTTTAAAATAATGTACCATCTGCACTACACCTTAAGCGAATGTGACGGAAAAAAGTCAAAAGTTTACATACATCTTCAAAAGTTTACAACCTGCAAAAATGTTAATTATTTTACCAAAATAAGAAGAATCATACAAAAACGATGTTATTTTTTATTTAGTACTGACCTGAATAAGAAATTTCCCATAAAAGTGAAAACATTTTTTTTTTTTTCGAACTTTTACATATAGTCCACAAGACAAAATAATAGTTGAATTTATAAAAATGACCCCATGCAAAAGTTTACATACACTTGATTCTTAATACCATGTTGTTACCTGAATGATCCACAGCGGTGTTTTGTTTGTTTATTGATAGTTGTTCATGAGTCCCTTGTTTGTTCTGAACAGTTTAACTGCCTGCTGTTCTTCAGAAAAATCATTTAAGTCCCACAAATTCTTTGGTTTTTCAGCATTTTTGTGTATTTGGACCCTTTCCAACAATGACTGTATGATTATAAGATCCATCTTTTTACACTGAGGACAACGGAGGGACTCATGTGCAACTATTTCAGAAGGTTCAAACGCTCACTGATGCTCCAGAAAGAAAACATAATGTATTAAGAGCCGGGAGGGAGGGACAAACAAGGGACTCAAGAACAACTATCACTAAACAAAAAAAAAAAAACAGCTGTTTTTCATTCAGGTTACAACACAGTATTAAGAATCAAGTGTATGTAAACTTTTGAACAGGGTCATTTTATAAATTCAGCTATTATTAAACATCTTTTATTTAAACATCTTATTCAGGTCAGTACTAAATAAAAATTAACATGCATTTTGTATGATCCCTCTTATTTTGGTAAAATAATTAACAGTTTGCAGATTCTGCAAGGTGTATGTAAACTTTTGACTTGAACTGTACATATTTCGCGTCTTGCGAAAAAGTTCCCACAGGTACGTTTTCGTCAGAAGTAGAAGAAAACACTTGCGTTGTTTTTTTTATATTAAACAATTAATCACAAATTTTAAATATGCATAATATAAAAATATATAGATAATAACAATATAAAAAGCATGAATTTTAGAATTTCTCAACGCCATAAAATACTATAGAATTCCAATTATTTTCTTAATTTCAGATAATTTATTTATTTTTCTTAAAGAACTAGTTTACTTATAGAATAAACATTTCCTGATAATTTAGTCACCCCCATGTCATCCAAAATGTTCATGTTTTTCTTTCTTCTGTGGAAAATAAATTAATGTTGAAAACATTACAGGATTTTTCTCTATATAGTGGACTTAGATAAGAATAAGGGTCCTATCTAGTGAACTGATCATTCATTTTCTAAAAAAATAAACATTTATATACTTTTTAACCACAAATGCTCAACTTGCACTAGCTGGACTTCATGCATTATGTAGTAACATTGGAAAGGTCACACAGACTAAGAACTAACCGTGTGTGACCTTTCCAATGTGATCATGTAATGTGTGAAGTTGTAGACATGCATTGCAGAGCTACTGCAAGATGAGCCGTTGTGGTTAAAAAGTATATACTTTTTTATTTTTTTAATTTTAGAAATTGCTAGACAAGACCCTTATTCCTTGTGTAGATCCCTTTGAAGCTGCACTAAAACTGTAATTTGGATCTTCAACCTGTTGGTTCCTATTGAAGTCCACTATATGGAGAAAAATCCTGGATTGTTTTCCATTAAAAACCTTAATTTCTTTTCAACTGAAGAATGGGGGATGACATGGGGGTAAGTAAATTATCAGGAAATTTTTATTCTTGAAGTGAACTAATTTTACAAGTAACGTTATTCTAACGATCACACTGATAAATATAAAACGTATTAAAATTAATTAAATTAAAATGTTTAATTTCTTAATTTGCCAGTGAACCACAAAGACTGCAGGTATCTTTAGTTCCAGCTATGAGCATGTGAGTAACTGTACTAGTGTCGGGGGAACTATTTCTATCAGCTTCAAATACATTCTATCGGCTGCAATAAATGAGAAGGCGCAGTCAATCAGTGGAGGGAATCTCATCAGATATAAAAAGCAATTAAAAAGTACCTGGGTCGTTTTGAGTGAGTGAATGTTCCTGAATTTTAATGCCTCTTCTTTATCATCATGGATACCCCTAATAATAAGTGTACAATACAACAAAAGCTGTGTGCAATCAGCTTCTTTCCCCCCAAATACAATTTAGCTTTGTCATCCTTTCGCTGACACAGATTGTGTCATTTGTGTTTACTCAGTGGCTTTCATTCTAAAACTTAATCTGCGTGAACTCTATCCAAATGTACAGTTCATATTATGAAATTTATCTTCCGCCTTTGTTGTTGGTCCCAACGCTCCTTGGCTTTTCAATTCAAAATTAATTGTGTGGGCTCAGAGGAATTACATGTCTCTAAAACGGTTTCATCCTTCCAGAGGAATGTGTTAACACCATTTGCAAACACAGCAATAAACTTTCTCATTGCAACAATATTGAATCCACAAAGCATAGTAAAGACGGATTACGCCAGGATAAAGCCGCCCTGAAGTTTCGAAGACTGCTGTTATGTTTTTCTTCAAATCAGTACATAAAACAGAAATTGAGCACTCAAATCATCCAGCAACTACCACACTTGCCTGATTGGAATGCGGCTGAATTGAGCACATAAAAGCAACCTGATGCACATTATTTGAGGTAGAATGAAAAAGAGCGTCACACAGAGTGCGTGAGTTTATGTGTACACTCAAGGGTTTTATGAGGTTAAAAAACAATTACACCCTTAGTGATCCTGATGATAGTCTGCACCTGAGACAAATATATTTGTAAGTCATTTTAAACTAAAAGAGTCATCATACATAGCACCTACCACAAAGCTGTTCTTCCCTGCACAATATGAAAAAAGCGATTGAGTATGATAAATAATATAAATTTTCCCAGGTTATTCAGACTTACTGGACTGATTCGCAACTGCTATGTTTTAATCGCACACGTTAGTGTTCATTTAGAAATATAAATATTTTATAAATATAAATTATATTAAAAGAAAATGCAGAAATAGTTTAATTTAAATATATAATTTGAGATGTTTGAGCATTAAAGGTTCATAAAACCCCAGACTACTTTTTCTGAGATTTGAGCAGAGGTGTTTGTGTTGCACATCACATATGACAATGTTAGCATCCATTAATTTTAAT
>JAHKKF010491127.1:0-14792 GCA_019740295.1 Labeo calbasu | reverse complement strand
TTATCCATTGTCAAAGATGTTAGTTTATCTTGGAATTGACACAAAGTTTATAAACTTTGTGTTTAGTTGCAGAATTCCTGGGGTCTCATTTAGCATAACCGCAGCTCAAACATTAGCTCTTGCGACACCAAGGTCACGGGTTCAATTCCCAGGGAATGCGTGAATTGATACAATGTGTACCATCATGCTTTTAATAAAAGTATTTGCCGGATGATGTATTTAACTATAAAGTGTTCGAAACTTTATTTAGAGAAAAAAGCTAAACACACTAATGCATTTGAAATGCCATTTCAACACCAATTTTTTTTTTTATCTGAGATGATACCACCCTTGAAAGTTCATGCAGTAGATGGTTGAGTGCATTGTACAATGTGGGTGCAGAGTGTTTAGTGCATTTGGTGTGCCAGACTACCCACAGTCCTGACGTGAGATCCACCATTTAGAGAAGTCGTTGTGAGAAAAGCGGCAAGCATCGGTGTGGTAAGTGTTGAGGGCTACAGCAGGTTCTGTTTTTAAATAGGTTTGCAAAGTCAAATGTTGTCATGTTGTAACTCATCTTGGTTTGATTCAAGTTTTAGAACCTTTAGAAGTTTTTAAATGGCAAGGTTGGACATTTACTGCCGTTGTCTGTTATGTATGTTTTTTTTTGCTGATATTGTATGAATGCATTCTTGGTAACTGATTGAGAAGACATTCCTGACTCCTGGGAAGGTGAAGAGTGATAACACGTATGGTAAAATAATGGAATGTGTGCCCTATGGGCTCATCTCTGTGACTTCAGCCTACCCTGGGTGTGTGAGAGACGGAGAGATGTTAGGACTCGTCTCTTCATGCGGCCCGCATTCCAGAACTACTGCAGGGATGAGTGGTCTGCCAGTATCGTGAACATTCTCTACCGTTTTTGAATGAACTCTCTTTTGATTTGATCAAAAATACAGTAAAACAGTGAAATATTTTTACAATTTAGTAAAACTGTTTCCTACTTCAGTATGTTTTAAAATGATATTTATTTCTGTGATGCAAAGCTGAATTTTTAGCATCATTACTTCAGTCTTAGTGTCACATAATCACTCAGAAATCATTCTAATACACTGGATTGGTGCTCAAGAAATTTCTAATCATTATCAATGTTGATGAAAACAGTTGTGCTACTTAATATTTGTTTTTTCTTTGAACAGTAAGTTCAAAAGAACAATTTATTTGAAATATTTTTCACTTTCACTTTATTGTCACTTTCAATCAGCTTAATGCGTCCTTGCTAAATAAAAGTATTAATTTCTTTCAAAAAATCTTCTGACACACCCTACATTATATAAAAACTGTGCCATGTGTAATGGCTAGTAATAAGTAGGACAGTAAAGTAAGCATTGCATAATTCTGCAGAATTTGTACATCTGTATTTTTTTTCACAAAATTCTAAATATCCTTTTGCTTATTCAGTTACTTTTGTTTTGGATGATTCCAGTTAACAATACGAGTGTAGTACTTTCAACTCAATATATTAAACCTTACTATATTTAAAGAAATAGGCTTTTTAAAGTTTCTTTACCTCTTTCCAATCTCTTTCAGTCAGGTTCAATTAGGGCTGTCAAAGGATTAATTTAAGATATATTTAGATGTATGTATGTATGTATGTATTATAATTTTTATAGAATTTATATTATATATGAATAAAAATATTTTGTACATAAATAAATATCTATTTTCACACAGAAATTGCTTGTAAATTTCACTAATGATTTCAAAGTAACACCAAGTAACAGTGAAGTAAACATTTTTAAGTAAAACTAAAATAGTATTATCTTGTGAAAATGTTTTGTTAATCATTTAATTATCGTAGTGCTGTGAATTTATTTTAAAATACTCTAATCACACTTTTTTTCTGAAATTGAATTGATTAATGGCAATTAATTGCGATTATTCATGATTAATCCCATCTATCATTAGTTTTTTTTAAAATATACTTTCATATTGCAATAATTTCACATTCAATCTTCAATTAATGTAGAAACAACATAAAGACAGTATATTTTTAATATTTGTTAATTTTTTTTTATAACTGATTTTTTTTTTGTCCTAATATTTAACCGTTGACTATAGCATTCAACATTACAGTATAATTGAAAGCTATCAATCTGAACATTTATTAGACTATTAAAAAAAAAACAATTTCTAATTTAAGTGAACTTAAAACAATCTTTACATAAACCCATTACTTATCTGTGCACTTTAAAAAGTAGGAAATATGCAGAAATTGAATGAGGTTATCAAACGCTAAATGCTAAATTACATATAGATGAATCCTTAAAACTACAAAAGTTATTGATTTCCAGTTTTTTTTTTTTTTTCTTTTGTTCTTTGATTAATAGACATCACAGCAGCTGGGTTATTCACTTATATGGCTGCTATTACTTTAAGAGCTGTCGCTGTTGAACGTGATGCAGATCTGACGTAGTTTCATTCGCACTTTAATATGAAATAATACAGTTAATACAATATTTTTAACGCCATTAAACTGGAAAAATTAATTGCCTACGTTAACGCTTTTTGACAGCACTAATTTATAGATATATTTATTGATAGACCTAATTCTTTGTTGGACAGAAAGAAATATTATGACAGCATTTTAATTTCGGTTGTTTTCCCTTTAAATCCATTCTGCAAATTCCACAGATTTCCCCCAACAATCTTTGCAGAAAACATGCAAATTTCTTATGCGCTTAGTAAGTAGCCGTATGCAAAATGACCCATTTTTTTTTCAACCCTTTTGCTCTAACAACATCTTGCACAGAAAAACAGCAGCTCTGAATCATGGGAATCCAAGCAAATCTCGAGCTATTGACCTGTGCCGGGCTTAAGCCAATGCTGACATTCATTGAAACGCTCCCTTCAGTGACGAAATTGCCAGAACAGAAGGATGCAAAGAGGGTCATCTACGAGTTTTACATCAAAGACTCCCTCTTCCTTAGAAGGGCTTAGACTTGGAGGTAACGCTTATCTCTCGTAATGTGCCGGCGGATAAATGCGATGCTCCATTTTTAATCTGCGAGCCGATTCTCTTTGGCTGTGTCTTCATTCCGCGCCTTCATGGGAAGAGGCTTCACCACAAAAAAAAGAGAAAACGTGAGAAAGGGCGAGTGAGTTACAGAAATCTGTAATTTAGTTCTGTCCACATGCTACACGTCTGGCTGTGAAAGAAACGGATGCGCCTTTCTCGCTTCTTTCTTTTTTTTTCATTAAGGAAATCATCAGGGAAAGATAAACCCCAAAGGATCGGTGTATCTCTTCCACTCTCTCACAGTATCGCTCGCACACACATCCCCCCCAGCCGTCCTTGTTTTTCTCTAATACTCCTGACCGCAGATCTCTGCTCTTTGCACACACACCATGACCATATTTAGATGCAGGAAAGAAGCGTGCTCGTATGATTGTTTACAGATGACAGCAGGAGACCGTAGGAGCGTGACTCACTGGCAGTGCTGTAGGATCAAGAACGCTGAAAGCAAATGCAATAAACCAGCCTATTAATTACCAGCACTGGTATATATTTCAGCCATATGGCGCAATCGTTCATATTTGTTAGTTTTCAGGCTCGTGGGTAATTTTAAATCATCACGGCCTTATAAGGTGATTCGCACAGAAGAAACGTTCAGGTTTTACCCTGAAAATAAATGAATATTTTGCATAAAGAAATGGAAAATGTACTTTTTTTTTCATTATTTTCATTACATTTAAGCACATTTTATAAATTTAAAGTTCTGAAATGTGTGCTAAATTTTAATTCCTTACAGCCTTATAAGAATTTCACAGATAAAATGTTCAGGTTTTACCCTGAAAATAAGAAATAATTTGAACAACAAAATAAGGCCTATTTTTAGAACCAGTAGCAATGTTTTGCACTATTTTTGTGACATTTAAGCATGTTTTCTCCATACATTCAAAGTACTAAAATGCGATTGTGCTAAATATCATAAAATCGTTATGAAATTTAAAAAATGTTTTCTCAAGTTCAGAAAATAGTGCCATTTTCTGTCCTGTTTGGGATTAAGTCAAAAAAATTGAGTGAACATAATTAAAAATAAATGTTAAATAAAAAGAAAAAATATATATATCTAACAAAAAACTATATGGAAATATTAAAAAATTAAATTAAAAATGACAAATACAACGAAGTTACTAAACAGTTTTATCTAACATAAAAAGAAAAAGCTATAATAATACATTATTGATGTGTGTTTTTTCAGGGCTGATGCCGATTTGTTACATAGACCGATGACCGATATTTTGAACCAAACTATATGTATGGTGGAAAAATGAAATTTAACGTCAAAATTAAGAATAACAAGGGCTCTGACAAAAACTTTCTTTAAATGCTTTTGAATTATTTTTATCGGCAAGTCGGCTTTGAAAATGACCAATACCGATAATTACAGATTAAGTAGACTGATAACCGATATTTTGAACCAATATGTATGTCTGGTGTAAAAATGAAAATTAACATCAAAATTAAGAATAACAAGGACTCTAACAAAATCTTTCTTTAAATGCTTTTAAATTATTTTATCAGCAAGTCATTTTGAAAATGACCGATATGATTATTACAGATCAAGTAGACCGATAACTGATATTTTGGACTGATATATATGTCTGGTGTAAAAATGAAAACTAATGTCAAAGGGCTCTGACAAAAACTTTCTTTAAATACTTTTAAATAATTTTCTTTTTCAGCAAGTTGGTTTTGAAAATGACCGATACCGATTATTACAGATTAAGTAGACTGATAACTGATATTTTGAACCGATCTGTATGTCTGGTGTAAAAATAAAAATTAAAGTCAAATTTAAGAAAACAAGGGCTATGACAAAAACTTTCTTTAAATGTTTTTAAATTATTTTTTATCAGCAAGTCGGTTTTGAAAATAACCAATACTGATTACAGATCAAGTAGAACAATAACCAGTATTTTGAACCAATATATATATGTCTGGTGTAAAAATAAAAATTAACATCAAAATTAAGAATAACAAGGGTTCTAAGAAAAGTTTTCTTTAAATGCTTTTAAATTATTTTATCAGCAAGTCGGTTTTGAAAGTGACCGATAACTGATATTTTGAACCGATATTTGTCTGGTGTAAAAATGAAAATAAATGACAAAATTAAGAATAACAAGGGCTCTGACAAAAACTTTCTTTAAACTTTTAATTATTTTATCGACAAATCAGTTTTGAAATAACCAATACTGATTATTACAAATCAAGTAGACTGATAACTTGAAATTTTGAACTGATATATATGACTATATATATAGTCTGGTGTAAAAAAGAAAATTAATGTCAAAATTAAGAACAACAAGAGCTCTGTTAAAACTTTCTTTAAATGCCTTTAAATATATTTTTTTTCCAATTCGGTTTTGAAAATGACTAATACCGATTATTACAGATCAACTAAAAGCTACACAAAGTTTGACTTCATGGACCAGGAAAAAAAACGCTAAATTTTCCAAATTTTTTGTGGATGAACTATAACCAAGACATTTGTTGCCCATTTTCTCGAGATTCTCCCAAGAACTGAGTTTTATCACGAAGTTTACGATGCCCTGCAGTTCTCCTCGAGATATCTTGGCTCAGACTTTAGAGAATGTGATATGTTTACACTGTACACACATACTAACACCTCTTTGTGAGCTCTCCGTAGCCAAGAAAATGGTTTTGTTATGAAGCAGCTTTCATTTTCACACAGGCTTCTTACTTTCAGCATGAATTCCACAGCGCTTTCGTGTCATCTAGTAACAAGACAGCTGGACGCTCAATGATAAGTTTGCTAGACATGAATCACAAGGGCCGTTTCCAAACTTGTTAGGGTTTTACAGTTGTAGCTGTTGGCCTGCATGCTTGCCGCTTGTCTTAAACTCAGACTTTGGAGGTGCTTGACCTGTTGTGGCGTAACAAACACAAACGCAGAGGAATTCATGCTGGTGAAGCCGTGTTTATTCATGCATGTGCCTTTGTGATGTGTAATCCTGCCACACCTTTCATGCAAAACAGCAATAATACTGCTCACATTTGCTAGATATGCAGGATATGATTGATCAAAGGCAGGTACGTGATGTTGCAGAACACTGTCAACTCATATGGACACAGTGTAGCTTTGGTTGAATTTGGTGTGTTTAACTTAAAGGGATAGTTCACCTCAAAACTAAAATTCTGTCATTAATTACTGACCCTGATGTCGTTTCATACCCGTGAGACCTTCGTTCTTCTTCGGAACACAAATTAAGAGATTTTTGATGAAATCCGAGAGCTTCTGCCCATTTATAGCCTCGCAAATATGTTTTTTTAATAGCGTAAATGTAGCAGAATCTCATATCTTTTATACTAGCAAGTACTAAAAATGCTAGTAGGGCTGGTAATGCAGTGATTAGTATCTGGCGATCCTGTCACTGGTCATGGAGAGATTACAGCCCGTGGGCTTTCTGTGAATTAACATGAAAATGTTTCTCCTGGATTATTGGATTTACCTCCATGCAATGTTTTCCTTTTTAGCCCCTAATTTGATTAGGGAAACCTGCTTTGTTTTGTAGCTTTTAGCACTGGAAATACATGCTATTCAAGCAGATCAGTGAATAACATCGAAAGGTTTGAAATGAAAGGTTTGCGAAAGCAAGAGAAAATAAGCGACACTCCCAGTTTCTTTATTCCACATATGCCATTTTAAGATTTAAATAAACTAGTGATGGCAGGTGACAAATGATCACAGTGTAAACCAAAAAAAAAAGTTACTGTTGCAGTGTTTGTGCATGTGCATAAGATATTCACTGCTTGATGGCATTAAGTTACTTCACTGCATTAAGATTGTCTGCATGTGAAACTAGATGGAATTAATACGTATCCCTTTGGGTGTAAGTAACTGCATCCCATATGGATTTAGTGCAGTTATTTCACGGCTTTACGTTTAAGGAGGGACGGAACACGCGTGCATGTAACGTAGTAAGGAAATGAGCGACAGAAACTCTGATTCATTTGCTTGCAAATATATTAATGCATGCTGTCGGTGCGGCGGGCCAGAGCGCGTTGGCTTTAGCATGTAAAATATAAGCCGCACACTTGATCTGACGCACGTGGCTGATTACAGACACGCTCAAGAGAGAAGCTTCCGCTCCGCACAGTGAGCGGTCCAGATATCTTCCGTTCAGCCTTAAATGATTTCATGTGTGTTGGCAGCCGATTAAGGGGTGAACAGGTTTTTAGAAATTTTATTTCAGAAGTGCGTCACTATTGCTGTTGAAGCATGCCGTTTTTTTGAATGTTTAAGTACTCTGGTGTCCCAGCTTAATGTGCACAATGTTAACTAAGATAAGTGTGCATAAAAAAATTATATTCTTTTTATGTCATTACTTTTGCAATTTGGTTAAGTAGGCTTAGTAGGTTTGCATAGACAAGCACCGCTTACACATTATTTGGAAAATTAAAAAAAAAAATGTTATTTTTGACTGTTACGGCATTTTTTTAGGGATGCACGATATAAAAATTAAGGAATTAAGGCCAGTGTTATTTTAGTATTATTTCAGTATTTTTAGTTTGTTTATTTTAATATTTTTTTAAGTTACATTTTTAATTTTTATGTTTTTAGTTTTCATTTTAATTTTGATGTTTTAGTTATGTCTTTTTTTTATTTTTGTCTGTATATATTTCTGTTGTAATTTATTTTTAATTTAATTATTTAATTTAATTTATTATTATTATTATTATTTTTTTTTTTTTTTTTTTTTTTTTTAGTAATTATAGTACTTCAGCATAAACTATAATTTATTTCAGTTATCTGCCAAAGCAACAACGTTTTTGTGTAAGGTTTTTAATCTAATATTTATGTTGTATTTTATTTCTGCTTTATTTGAATTACAGAATCCTATTTTATTTATTTATTTATTTATTTATTTTATTATTTTAATTGTTACCGATAACAGTGATTTAGGTATTATGATATACAGTATTTTAAAAATAACATTTCATAACATTTTTGATATAACTTTTATCTAATATTTATGTTTATGTTTATTTTATTTTATTTTATTGATCACTGATAACACTGATTTAGGTATTACATTATTCAGTATTTTAAAAAAATGGATATTCATTTTGAAGTGTGATTTTAAAAAAAAATGACATTTAACATATAAGTTATTCAATTATTAGAGTTTTTAGGCATATAGTTCAGTTAAAAATAATTTTTTTCATCTAATATTTGTTTTATTTTATTTCTGCTTCAATTCAATTAACACAACCTTTATTTTATTTTATTTTATTTTATTTTTCACTGATAACAGTGATTTAGGTATTACAATATTCAGTATTTTAAAAAAAATGGATATTCATTTTGAAGTCTGATAAAAATGACATTTGACAAGTTATTCAATTATTAGAGTTTTTGGGAATATAGTTCAGCTAAAAATAAAATTTCGACAAATATTTTTCATATGACATTTTTGATATTTTATCTATTTTGTATAATTTAAAAATATATATATTTTTAATTAGATTTTTTTTAATACATTGTTTATGCATTAATACATTAATTGCATATTTTTATTTTTTCATGTTTTAAAATATTTTTATAATATTTTTAACATTTAATGTAAAATTTCACATAACATTTAATACAAATTTGTTACCAATAATGCAAATTTAGGCATTATAATATACAGTATTAAATTATTAGTTATGAAATGATTAGTGTTTTTAGGCATAGTTCAGCTAAAAATAGCATTTCTGTCATTTACACACCCTTTTACATTCTTTCTTCTGCAAAACACAAAAGAAAATATTTAAAAAATTTCAACATTGGACCCTATTGACTTCGTAGTCATTTTTTAGCATACCTTCCTTTACGTTCCACTGAACAAAACAGGTTTGAAATGACATAAGGGTGAGTAAATGATTACGTAGTTTTATTTTCAGTCCTGATGTGTCATGCATTCTTACATTTAATTGAACAAAAGTGGCCGGATTCGATTCCTCACCTCCCATTTGAGCACCATGGCTCAGCATATGCGGACTGATTTTGGCACAGATGTTATACAAACCCACTAGCTGTAGACAGGCCGATTCATTTGTGTTGTGATTCCTCGAGGGAGCGTTAATGCCGACCCAATATCGCCCTGTGCTGAAAAGCAGCTCGTCCAGACAGACGCTCTGAATTCTTATCTGACCGTCTGGCTGTTTGCCGCCATCCCTCCACCTCTCCCAAAGACCCTCGCCTTCCCGTTCATCTGCTCAGACACTCCTGGAATTCGAATAATCACTTCCATGGCAACCCTTGACCCGCTCCCTTCAGATGGAGTAAATATTGACTCGAACGCCTCCCGCCTCTGTGATTCTCGCTGACCGGCCGCGTCTGGGAGTCAGATCCTGACAGTATGTGGGGTGTGTTTACATTCAGAGCTCTTCAAATCAAACCAGCTTTGACTTCCTGTCCATGCATGTTGTTTAGCATGTCAGGATTCTCATTTTTAAGGGGGTTGTAATCAGGTTTGAGCGGGTAGTGCACACATGCTGTATTGTGAAGTCTGTGTAATGATTTACTGAAGTGTTAGTGACAAGGAAGCATGCATGAAGAAGAGGAGGAGGAGGAGGTATGTAAACACGGAGCCTGAGCTCTATCCTCTCACCGTCTTTCTCTGTGTTAGTGGGTAAACATGTCTTTAGTGATGAATAGCAAATAGTTCAACTTATGAACACAACAACTGACTACACAAAACCTTTGGAGGAAAGCAGGATGGATATATATACACGTACATGCATGCATGCTTGCATACTACCAAAAGTTTGCAATAATTATGTTTTTTAAATTAAGTCACTTATGCTCATTTCAAATGCATTGAAACATTTATATTATGAAATATTATTACAATTTAAAATAAATACGTTTTCTATTTTAAATATCTTATATTAATATAATTTATATATTTAATATATACTTAATATAATTAACATACTGATCAGTTGTTATCAATTGTTGGTGCTCAGTTATTAAAAAACGATTCTTACTATTTTTTGGAAACTGATTTTTTAGATGAACAGTGTTTGTTTAAAATAGAAATCTTTTGTAACATTATAATTGTCTTTACTTTTTTATCATTTTAATGCATCCTTGCTGAATAAAAGTATTATTTACATAAATTACTAGTCCAAACTTTTAAATGGTATCACGGTTTCCACAAAAATACTGAGCAGCAAAAACTTTTTTTTAACATTAATGATAATAAGAAATAAACATTAGGATGATTTCTGAAGGATCGTGTGATCATATACATGTGTATATGGGTAGGTAAGTATTTTTGTGTGTATAAAAAATAATAGTAAATATTTGTATAGTTCATATAACATTTTTTTATATTTTATTTTATCAAATTTGTTTTTTATATTACCTTTTTTATGCATTTAACCATGTTCATGCAGTAACATGTAAGGAAAATTGCATATTTTGTTTTCTTTCTTTTTTTAATGTTTTTATAACATTTGTATTTCATATTTTTTCATATTTTCAGTTTGTATATATTTTCATTAAAAAAATTATATTTCATGTAACATCAAAAAACTTAATATTTTATTTATTTTGTATAATTCTTTGTTTTTATATTACTTTTTTATACATTTAACCTGAAGTAACACATAAGTAACACATTTCATATTTGTGAATTTTTTTTCAATTTTATATTACATTTTTATACATTTATCCACATTCATGCATAAATATGTAAGTAAAATAGCATATTTTCGATTTCTGTTTTTAAATATTTCTTATAATATTTTTATATTTCATATAACATTTCATCTGACTTTTTGATATTTTATAAAATGTTTTATATTTTTATTTATATTTTTGTATACATTTAACCATTTTCATACATTAATATGTAAGTAAAACTGCGTATTTTATTTTGTATGTTTTTAATTATTTTTCTAATATTTTTTTAATTTCACATAACATTTTATATAACATTTTTTATATTTATTTTATATATTCTTTTAGGTATTTATAATACATTTGTATACATTTTTTCATTATTGTTTTATAATATTTTTTTAATTTTATATAACATTTCATCTGACTTTTTGATATTTTGTAAAATGTTTAATATTTTTAGATTTTTTTTTTTATACATTTGACCATTTCCATACATTAATATGTAAGTAAAATTGCATATTTTATTTTCTATGTTTTATATATTTTTATAATTTTTTTTTGTATTTTACGTAACAGTACATATAAAATTTTTGATATTTATTTGTATTTTATTTGTTTATTTGTATTTATATTACATGTCTATACTTTTTTCATTATTTTTTTAATAATATTTTTATATTTCATATAACATTTTATATGACAGTTTTGGACACGTGTTGAATGCTGACACAGAAGAGAAGAAATTGTTTAATAAAGTCATTATTTTTGTTTTCTTTGTGCACAGAAAGTATTCTCATCGCTTCATAACATTACGTTTGAACCACTGATGTCACATGGACTATTTTAACAATGTCCTTACTAACTTTCTGGGCCTTGAACATTGTAGTTGCATGGCCATCTATGCAGGGTCAGAAAGCTCTCGGATTTAATCAAGAATATCTTAATTTGTGTTTTAAAGATGAAAGAAAGCCTTATGGGTTTGGAACGACATGAAGGTGAATAATTAATGACAGAATTTTCATTTTTGGCCAGACTATCTCTTTAACATGTAATGTTAGTAGCTATCTTACCGAACTTCTTCAGAAGTGTCTTTGAACTCTGTCATTACTGCAAGTAACCTGCGGGAGAAAACTGACCATTGATAAAGGCAGCAATAGCACCTCAGCCGAAGTGCATCACAAGTCAGGCTTGTCTTGTAATTCCTACAGTCCTGTCTTGGAGTTTGTGCAGTTGGACTTGAGCCGCAGATGGAATGTTATCATGGTGTAGTGTTTACAGAATGAATGCTGATAATCTCACTTCAGAACAAGCGTCAGGATTAGACTCGATTGGTATGCTGTGGCATGGAAAAGCATCCAACTTTACTTTTACTAAAAACAGTAAGCATATCAATATACAATATCCACCTTATTTGTGACCCTGGACCACAAAACCAGTCATAAGTAGCACGGGTATATTTGTAGCAATAGCCCAAAATGCATTGCATGGGTCAAAAAATTGCTAATGACTGGTTTTGTGGTCCAGGGTGTCATTTTAGTAAGTTGTTTTCTGGTAATGTGTTACACTTTCGGTTCATAATCCACCGTAGAGAAATAATGAGAAGAATATCAAAGTTCAGTATATGGTAAAACGGTTTGCACTACCAACCATTGTGTTCATAATTAAGATAATACATTCAAATAATATGGTAAGACACACCAGTTTGCAATATCAAGCAGCAAAACGTTGTGTTTTGTGCCGATAGCTGGACGCGGATGAGAACAGAAGCCAGACACATTAAATTTACAAATAAGGTGGATACCCAAACTCCTAGTTTTTATGTTCACATCTATAAAGTTTGCTGACGTGATAGTAGTAGTTCAAAGCTTTTTGTATTTGTATTGCATGCACTAATGCTTTAATATTTTAATATTGTAAAATTTAAGTGCTAAACCAGTTATACACTACAATTAAAAGTTAGGTATCAATATATTTTTTTTAAAGAAATAAACCCTTTTATTCATAAAAAGTGCATTAAATTGATCAAAAGTGACAGTAAAGACTTTTATTATGTCATAAAACATTTCTGTTTCAAACAAATTGCTCTTTTGAACTTTCTATTTAACAAAGTTTAATTTTTTAAAAACGTTTTCACAAAATATTAAGCAGCACAACAGCTTTCACCATATTTATTATTTATTAAAGCTTTTAAATGCAATAATATGTAATAATATTTCTTGTCTTTTAATTTTTAAAAACCTTACCAACCTCAGACTTTTGAATGGTAGTTTGTGTCGTTTAAATATATGACTATATCTTATCATTTTACTTTTAAAAGCAGTAATATGTAATAATATCTCTGGTTTTACTGTATTTTTGTTTAGATAAATGCAGTCTTGGTGAACAAATAGATTTTTTTTTTTTTAAACATTTTAAAAAATCTTACCAACCTCAAACTTTTGAATGGTAGTTTGTGTCGTTTAAATATATGACTATATCTTATCATTTTTCTTTTAAAAGCAGTAATATGTAATAATATTTCTGGTTTTACTGTATTTTTGTTCAAATAAATGCAGTCTTGGTGAACAAATAGATTTTTTTTTTTTTTTTTTTTTTCAAAAACATTTAAAAAATCTTACCAACCTCAAACTTTTAAATGGTAGTTTGTGTCGTTTAAATATGTAACTATATCTTATCATTTTATTTTTGATTTAATCAGAGCCTTATTATCTGGCACTAATGCGTACAGTAAGATTTTTTTGAATGAATAGCTGAATATAAAATATAAAACGATATAAAAAGGCTGATTGTGTGGCATCTCGGAAAACGCTGCATAACGTGACAAAACCTCAGCTGCTAAACTGGAGGGTGAGTTTTATTTTTTTTTCTGCTGCGGTCTAGTGTGCTTTCAGGTGCTTTTCCAGTTCAAGTGAATTAAACACTTTCATCCACATGTTTTCTCTGGCTTAGAAGCTGCCGTACAACTCGTACCAAAGCGGCTTATCCACAGTTAATGAAACGTTTGATGTTGACCATGCAAATGCAGGAATAACATGATAGATATCTTTGGCCGTCTGGCACCTGTTGGCTGACAGTGATGGGAAAAGAGAGAAAAATAGCGCTTGCGTTAAATGGTGACCTTTCAGTTATTTTCCAAAGTCTCAATATTGTTTCTTCTTTTTAAATGTACATTTATCAGTCCACCTCTACTGACTAAACTCTAACCTGCATCCACTTTGTTGCGAGCTAATGCGCTACACATGCCTCTATGACTACCTTTTAGTATTGCAATTGATTTCTATCTTTGTTTATAATGGAAGCATACCCTGAAACTTGAATTGTGCCACATACAGATCATTTACATTAGTGTGTAGCGGTTAATGGTGTGTGTTAGATAGTTTGCCGGTTCGAACCACATAAGGAGCGATCCGTGAGTTGTGTCTGTTGCATTTAGACACTTAACCTCAAGTGTGTGTGTCAGCGCACCTCACCACACAAGTGTCACTTTAAAAAGCACTGCAAATAATGTCACGAATGGGTGATTTTACAAGGTTGCTAAGTAGCAAGATCTTAAGTGTGGACAGAAAATGCATTAAATAAAATGTGAAACTGTAAAAATGTGGTAATAGTGCTGTTATTGTTAACTAAAACTATTTTTTATTACTTTATCACTTCATTAGTAAGTGTTTTTATTACTTGAAATAAAAAAATAAAATAGTTGGGCCATTTTATAATAAAGTAAAAATTGAAAATTAAAAAAAAGTGTGTGTGTGTATATATATATGTGAATGTATAAATATTTATTTAATTATATATTTATGTATATATTTATTCAGATTTATTTATTTATTTAAATATGTAGTATGAATATAAACGTATAGTAATAAAATGTAACTACTAAAATGTACAGATAATGTTAATAAAATTGAAATGCAGTCATTTTATCAAAATAATAAATAATTAATTGGAGATATTAATGTAATATGTAATATGTAAAAGATGTAATATTAATATAAATTTGTTAATAAAAAATTATATATATATGTGTATATATATATATATATATATATATATATGTATGTATGTATGTATGTATGTATGTATGTGTGTGTGTGTGTGTGTGTGTGTATA
>JAHKKF010491126.1:0-12852 GCA_019740295.1 Labeo calbasu | reverse complement strand
GAACAGCAGAAAGCAGCAGAGAAACAGGCTGAAGATCTCATTAAAGAGCTGCAGCAGGAAATCACTGATCTGAAGCGGAGAAACACTGAGCTGGAGCAGCTCTCACACACTGATGATCATCTGCACCTCATACAGGTCTGTAAACATGTCTCATCACTGAGAATGGAGAATATTACAGAACTCTCTGTTACAAAATGTGACAAGCTGCTTTATAATGCAATATTAAACAAAAGTTCTGACTATTTTTACAGTGCTTTAGAAATCTTACCAGTCATAAAGGAGTAGTAATAATCACAAATGAGTTATACAGACAAACACTGGGTCTCATTCACCAATCATGCGCACGCACAAATTTGCACGTGAAACCTACGTATGAAAATTTTAATGAACAAACCTTGATTCACTAAAAACCTTACACTAAATTATATTCTAAATTTAGGGAAAAAAAAAAATAGAAAAAAACGAAAGCACACATGCTATACGCAAAAAGTACACATTCTGGTCGGACTTAATAATCATTGTAAAAGACGTTGTCAGATCATATGCCAGTAAAAAATAATTTTCCTGTCCTGTCAGCTGCTATAATGTGCTTGTAGCACATGCTCTTTAATTGTATGGATAAATGCAACTGTAGCCTTATTTATATTAAAGCACAAACGAAACTATGAGCATGCAATGTCATAGTTATGTCGTCTGTTAAGGTATGAAGTTACCAAAAAGGCGAATAAAGCTGCCTTAAAACTGTGCATCTAAGTATTTGTAATATACAAGTTACATTTAAGAATATGTCTCTGAAACACAGTGGTTTACAAAACTTATTGGTATTGGTACAGTAAGGTGATACTCGCCTTAAGTGATAAAAAAAAAAAAAAATGCCACTAAACAAATATAAAAAATATATATACTGTCTTTATGTCGTTTCAACATTAATTTGAAGATTTCATGTGAAATTATTGCAATAGAAAAGTATATTTAAAAACTTTAATGTTAGATGGGAATTATCACAAGTAATTGCAATTAATTTTTAGAAAAATGTGTGATTAATTAGTTTTTTTTTTATGATTTAGTTTCAATTTTAGTCTAGCTCCATGTTTAATTTGACTTTTATATCAAGTGATCATTAAATTTAGATTGTATTTCTAATTAAAAGCTGATCACAAATATTGATTATGTATTAATTTACATTTGATTATTTTAGACACTCCATACTTTAAATTATTCGTTCATCAGGGACCCGATGTTGCATTTGAATCTTGCGTGGCCTGCGTGGATATCACGATCACGTCTGATTTTTGTCAAAGGATGTAAGTTCACTAATACCCTTAAAATCTGCCACCTACTGCTTGCTTTCGATAAAAAGTGTAGTTAACTTAGCCATTTCCCATACATCTTGCTAAATCAGCGATAGGCGCCTTCAGTTTATACTATCCTAGCCGTAGATTTGAGGTAACATCAGCCTCCACATGATCTACTAGTCATAATGACTTCAGGAGAGTTCAGAATAAATCAAATGTAACATTTTATTTGTCTGGTAAAAATGTATCAAACTAATTACATAATTACATTTATTAAAAAAACAGCAGCAGTTCTAGTTCTAGTGCAGAGCGCCAGTGACTCTTACACACTGTGTGGGGGTTTTTCTGGTTACAGAATCCCAAATGACTATAATGCCACTTTGCTTCAGTTTGTTAGGATCTCTTGACCAAAAAGAAACAAAAATTCTCACATACTCTGGAGGAGACACTCCACATCAGCAGAACACTATACTTCAAAAGTTTTTGTTCTGCTTATCTTCCTCCAAGTATAAGTATAAGTGACTGCTGTAAAATTGAGACCATTTTACCAATTGCACAGAGACCTTTAGAACAATACTAAACATGAAGGGGTTACTATCATGAATTCTGAAGAGATAGTAAATGCATTATGTAAATATAGTACAGTGGGTTCTTGACACCTCTAAGTTCACTTTCAGTGACCTGGGCCATCTGCCCAGGAGGGAAGTAGGGGGACTTAAGGGTGGGTGAAAGGACACTTGTTTCTCCCAGATCTACCTGTCATATGTGACCCTGGACCACAAAATCAGTCTTAAGTCGCAAAATTATTTTATGCCAAAAATCATTAGGAAATTAAATAAAGATCATGTTCCATGAAGATATTTAGTAAAATTCCTACTGTAAATATATCAAAACTTATTTTTTTATTAGTAATATGCATTAGTAAGAGCTTTATTTGGACAACTTTAAAGGTGATTTTCTCAATATTTTGATTTTTTTGCACCCTCAGATTACATATATTCAAATAGTCGTATCTCGTATCATATTGTCCTATCCTAACAAACCATACATCAATGGAAAGCTTGTTTATTCAGCTTTCACATGATGTATAAAGCTCAATTTTTAAAAACTGACCCTTATGACTGGTTTTGTGGTCCACGGTCACATATTAGCAAGTTTATTTTTTTGTTGCATGGCATCTGTTTTTGTGAGAGTTCCTGGGCTTTGATTTCATGAGGAGATCTTTTCACTTCAACAGTATTTTCTGATTTATGAAGTGATAAGATAATGTGTTTTTGATGTTGGTGATAAGATAAGGGATCTTAGACTGGGGATAACTCCCTCCTCCTCTGATCCCTGTACTCCATCTGCTGTTTTTAATTAATTTAAACCCATTTCTGGCACTCATCTGCAAGAAATAGTAAATCAGCTTAAGCCAGGGATGCCCAAACTTGGTCCTGGAGGGCCGGTGTCCTGCAGAGTTTAGCTCCAACTTACCTCAACACACCAGCTAAGACGTTTCTAGTATGGCTAGTAAGAGGTTTGATTAGCTGGTTCAGGTGCGTCTAATTGGGGTTGGAGCTAAACTCTGCAGGATAGTGGCCCTCCAGGACCAAGTTTGGGCACCACTGGCAAAATCTCTCCAGCTCCTCTATGGATATCATTCCTCCATATTTTCTTTAAAAAGTCTTTGATGTAGTTGGTCCACATCTCCTGATAATGACAAATCTCAGTTTAGAAACTGGTTTTGTACCTAATGTAATAAAACATGCAGCCCATTCCTTGCAGAGCCTACACTGCAAAAAACAATTTGTTGAGTCAACTTAAAATAATTTGTAACCTGGCTGCCGTAAAATTTTAAGTTCAGTCAACTCAAAAAAAGTTTATTCAACTTGAAATGTTAAATTATACTAAGTGACAACTTAGATATTTGAGTTGAATCAAAATTTTAAGGCAGCTGGGTTACTTACCCATCTGTTAAGTTTAGCAAATACAAATATCTAAGTTGTTACTTAGTACAACTTAACATTTCAAGTTGACTAAACTTATTTTAATTGACTGAACTTAAAATTTTAAGGCAGCAGGGTAACAAGTTATTTTAAGCTGACTCAACAAATTGTGTTTTTTATTTTTTACAGTGTAGACCCCACAGTGTTAGCCAATTTTAGACCCGTATAGAGTTTTAGAAAACATCACTCTACTGAGACTGCACTGTTGAATGTTTTAAATGATGTTTAAGTAGCCTGTGATTCTGGCAACTATGCTGTGCTTGTGCTCTTAGATTTGACTGCTGCATTCAATACAGTAGATCATGCTTCTCTTTAATGCCTGCACTGTGCAGGCATTAAAGGTAGTGCCCTGGATTGGTTTAAATCTTATTTTACTAACAAGTTCTTCACTTAAAACTGGAGACCACCTTTCTAGTGATGCTTTTTTTAATCATGTAGGGTTCTTCAGGGATCCATTTTGGCTCCTATTCCTATTTTTCTTTATAAATGCTCTTTAGGAAATATGGGATGTCGTTCCATTGTTATGATGACTTTTTTTTTTTTTGTTATGATGCCTTTTTTTTTTTTTTTTTTTTTTTTTGTAAAGCACATTGGACACCTTAAGCTGTAATTAATGGTGCGATATATATAAAATTGCCATTGGCATATACTGGCATATGATATGTTTCTCTGTTGTTGTTTTTTTGCATTTGCAATTGGTATTATTATTTTCCTTCGCTTCAGCTACGGTAAAGAGGCATTAATTTTCATGCCTTCTAAATCTAAATATTCTCCACCCTCTGTTTCAAGTGTCAGCTCCCAAAGTGCGTCCAAACAGTGAAATACTCATACTCCCAATGTTTTTATTTGTTTGTTTGTTTGTTCATTCCTTTTAGTGATTGCTATAACCCCTTATTCATGCCACATTTGTAATATGCAAGTTATAAGAGCTGTTCAGTCATTGGCTACGTTCCACAGCGTGTACATATGTGGGGACAGAGGCATCAAGATTGGACTGTGATCTTTTAGAGGCACATTTGGTGATTTTGAAAATCAGCAGCGTTTTAACTGTAGCACCTTTAACTGTAAAACATATTGAATGAATGAATGAATAAAGCATATTAAATTAACTTCACAACAAATAAATAAAAAAATGTACATATTTAATTATCCTCTCTCCTGCTGTAGATGTATTCATCCCTAAACAGTCGTCCACACACCAAGAACTGGACTGAGATCAGTATTGACACTGATGTGAATGTGCTCCCTCTGCACAGAGCTCTGACGCAACTGAAGAAAACACACAAGGCTCTAAATAAAAAACTCAGTCAAACTGGTATGTGAAAATCAAGTACAGCGTAGAAAAACTTTTCTAACATTGTATCTCTTCTAATAAAATTACTGGTTTTACCGCAGAGTCAACCATTTTGGAATCTCCTCTAATAAGAAAGGGCTTAATGAAATGCATGCTATTCCTAAAAAGGCACAACAGAAATATTAATTTATATACATTATTAATTACAAGTTAAGATATTCAGTCATTCAAACTGATGAAAACTGTTGGGAAAACATTAGACGTACAAGGACTACACTGTATAAAAAAAAAAAAAAAAAAAAATTTGTTGAGTCAACTTAAAATAATTTGTCACCCGGCTGCCTTAAAATTTTAAGTTATTCAACTTGAAATGTTAAGTTGTACTAAGTGACAACTTAGATATTGAGTTCATTCAACTTAAAATTTTAAGGCAGATGGGTAACTTACCCAGCTTTTAAGTTTAACAAACCATTTGAGTCAACTCAAATATCTAAGTTGTCACTTAGTACAACTTAACATTTCAAGTTCACTAAACTTATAGTTGACTGAACTTAATATTTTAAAGCAGCAGGGTAACCAATTATTTTAAGTTGACTCAATAAATTGTATTTTCATTTAGTTTTTTTTACAGCGTACTTATTCTGTGGCTCCCTTGTTGGAGAACATTAGTACTGCATTCTTTGTCTGTGAATTGAAATGTCTGATTATTTACAAACTACTAAACCTTTCTTTAGAGTGACCGTATCTCTACATGTACACATATTTAAGAAGTTTGTACTTTGTCCACATACAATGCAGGCATATATGACATAGTCATAATGGGCCAGACCTAACAAATATATTGGATATCTGCTAAATTTAATGTAACAAAATTATTTTTGCTAACATTTTTTTGTCAGCACGGTCTAGAGCTGATGAGTGCAAAGTTTGGTGAAGATCTGCTGAGCAAAAGCATTAAGGATTTTCATTTGTAGCGCCATTTGGGTGCATTTTGACATGACTTTAAATGTCCTGTGGTCAGCTTAGGTACAGTAGCTACATGAATTAAGTGAATATTGCCCCACTCAATGAGCAATAGTTGTACTAAAATCAGTGCATTGACAAATTATTTACTAACTGCAACAAGTGTTCATATTATTGCTGTTTTTTTTTTTTTTTTTGCATTGACAAATGTTAGGTAAACCAATTTTTTTTTTAAAGTGTGTCATAGCTGTAAAATTTAGGTAGTATTGTATTTAGGTAGCATTAATCCATCTCCTTCCTTAATTTTTTTATTTTACTGAGTAGATTTTATAGGTTTTGACTTTACAGTTAATAGAGAAAAAAAATTATTGAAGAAAAAAAAAACTTTTCTGAAATATTCCTATAAAGGATTCATTACATTTATATTGTAATCTATATCCACAGGCTTGGGGTGTGTACAGAAGTATGCAGGTACAGTGTGACATTATTTTCTCCAAAACACTTAAAATAATTTATAAACTGCTTTATGAACATACTAAAATGTTTGTTGTGTAGTTGATTGATAATGTCTAATCTCTCATCTAGTGGATGTGACTCTGGATCCTGATACAGCGAATCCATATCTCATCCTGTCTAATGATGGTAAACAAGTCAGTTATGGAGACACTGAGCAGGACGTCCCTGAAAACCTAAAGAGATTTGATGACACTTGTTTATTGGCAAAAGAGGGATTCAGTTCAGGGAGATTTTACTATGAGGTTCAAATGAAAGGAAAGACTAAGTGGAGTTTAGGAGTGGCCAGAGAATCCATTAACAGGAAGGGGGACATTAGCCCGAGTCCTGAGGACGGTCTCTGGTCTATGTTATTGATTAATCAGAGTCAGTGTATAGCTTGTGATAATCCGGCAGTCGCTTTCTCTCACAGAGAAACACCAGAGAAGGTGGGAGTGTTTGTGGATTATGAGGAGGGTCTGGTCTCCTTTTATGATTTGGGCTCCAGCTCACACATCTACTCTTTCACTGGTCAAAGTTTTACTGAGAAACTCTATCCGTATTTTGTCCCAGGCCTTAATGATGAAGAAAAAAGCACTCTTATAATTTCACCTGTCAGTTGAAACAAAGCGGTTTTGCTTAAATGTGAAACACAATCTGAAAAGATTAACTGTGCGTGTGCTGTTTTTGTAAGGAATTCCAAAAAGGAATTCACATACCAAATTGAAAATTAATGTAAATAACTAAATTATACTGATGATAATTAATGAGTCGATGTGTTTAAGATCCATTATCAAATAGGTCCTACTGAAAAAAATATGTTATAAGAAAAGGCACAAAAAAGGTGATTAATAAAAAAAGAGAGCTAACTTTATTAGTCTATTATATTTCTAATCAATACAATGTTTGTTTGCTTTAAGGCTGGGCTTTAGCAATGCTTTCTTGGCAGGTCTTCCAGCCAGTTCTATCAAACCTCTGGAACTAATCCAGAAAACCCTTCAGAAGCTTGCATTCTGCAAATGAATGGTGCATTGTGGTGCCATCCCAAAAAGGCACAAAATCACTTTGACAGACTTTTACCTTAACACCATGTTGGCTGCGCCATGCCGCAACAGATAAAGTCTGTCTACATTGGACGCGACAAAGCGACCGTTGCAAATCATTTGAACTTTGTGTGAGCATGTCACAAACAGAACGCAGCAGCAGTTTACGGTCCCGGATTTGGCGTGTCGAACCACGCCGCATACGGTGTAGACAGCATCACTGATTAGAACTGGTTCTACTATATTTTGTCCTGCGCGCCTTTCAGTCCGGTGTAGAAATGGTGTTACTGTTCCCTGCTGGTGGACTAACCTGCCAAACTCAATCCGAACAGTCACTTCAAGAAACAGCTAAAAACACATCTCTTCCACCTGCACTTGACCCACTAAGACTTGCACTCTCTATTCTATTTCATCTACATGTTTTCTTTTTATAATTTATTTATTTACAAAAACTTGACCCTCTAATGTTTGCACTCTATATTATATTTCTATTCTACTACTCGTTTTCTTTTTATTAAAAAAACAAAAACAAAACAATGAACACTCAAACACTAGCATTCTCTATTCTTTTTTCTATTCCATCTACTTGTTTTCTTTTTATTTATAAAAAATGACCCTCGAACACTAGCAGTCTCTATCCTTTTTTTATTCTATCTTCTTGTTTTCTTTTTATTTATTTAAAAAAGGAAGAAGAAAAAAAAAAAACTTGTTTCGTACTGTATACTGCATTAGACTAACCAGGGGCGTAGCGTCTCGGTATGCAGGGTATGCAGGTGCATATGGGCCCTGGCAGATTGGGGGCCCGCCGAGACGAGGGGGAACTTTTGATTGAAACAAGAGAACGAAACGAGAGAAAGAATAGATCCCTGCATGGGCCCACCCTGGGCTGCATTGCCAAAAAGCATCGTAAGCTTAAGTACATCGTAGACCCATTGAAACCAGTGGAGCTACGATCAACTTAAGCTTACGATGCTTTTGGGAAACGCAGCCCTGGCCCGAGACGCTCAGGTCTGAGCCTTGCCCTTATCCAACAACATATCAGAACAGAGCCCGTGTTCCAGCCATTAAAATAGTTCAGTTTTGGTTTTTAATGGCAAAGTGGCTGGATTTTGTTTCGTTTCTTTATTAAGTTAATTTAGAAATGTGTTTGGAACATTTTATGTTCGTTAAATACAAGCTTTTGTTTTTTAAAGTAACGACCAAGCAGCCAGCAGCAATGAGTTGAGCATGTTTGATCAATTTAGCCTTTCTCAAATCAGCACAACTTGCCTAAAATAAAATCTATAAACATAAAACACTTGATGCATTTCACAATATTAATTTAAACATTTCATCTAGATAAATATGCACTAGTGGAAGCTAAAGCGTGCCTTGCAGGACATGGAAGCACTTGCATTTTTTTTCTCTTAATAACAGTGGAAACCTAAAATACATCATTCGGATCATACGTTGTGCTTTTGTAAAATATAGAAAACAAACATTTTGTTTTCTGCCGTCTCTTAAGGAGGAACGCTTCACAAAAATGATCCGAAACTCTTTGAATATTTGATAAACATGATAAATATATCTATAGAATGCTTTAACTACTACTTTAAAACGAAAGAATTCATGTAATAAAATCATGTTATATTGCGTAAAGTTAATGTGAAAATTCCACCTACTCCAAAAAAAAAAAAAAAAAAGTGGTCTGTGGCATCCAACCTCTCTTCACATTTAACATGAATAACAGCAATAAAAACGTAGACTTTAACTCTTTAACTTTAACTGGCTGATTTATGAGAAAAATAAAACAATGTTGGCAAAGTTATAGGCTTGTTGGCTTTTCTGAGGTAGGCTAAATGTTATGTTACCACTATTATGATTATTTACAAGATGTTTTATTGTTATATATTTTTATTATTATATTTTATTATTTTTTTATTTTACTGGCTTGTTTTTCATTCTAATTAATCAATTTGGTGAGACATCATTTTTATATATATATTTTTAACATTACATTCATATATTTCTTTCATGTTTATTTCATGCGGCAAAATATTAAAGAGGAAAAGATCATTGATTCACATGCCACTTGATCTGGGGCGAATATCTCACTACAAATTAAACTGTGTAAAAACACATTTATTGTTTGTATTTTATCATAAAATTTACAGAATTTATAGGCTGTAATTTGCGTGCTACAAATAATGAATGGACTTGAAAATGTTAAATATTTCCAAGTATTTACACCGTAAATAAAACAGCTTGTGAATACTCAAGTAACGTTATGTACTTAAGAAAAATCAACAAGTTAAATGAGTTGGAGCATACTGATTGGGGGACTCGTACAAAGTTTTTGCATTTGGGCCCAGGGCTAACTTGCTACGTCACTGAGACTAACCACGACTTTTCACAGTACTTGCATATTATTGTTCTTTTGTTGACTTTGATTGTTTTTCTATTGTCCTCAATTGTAAGTCGGTTTGGATGAAAGTGTCTGTTAAATGACTAAATGTAAAGTAAATGTAAATTTCCAAAATTTCTAGTGTACTGTAAATTACATACAGAAATTTCTGAATTACATTTTTGTCTGTCCTTCCCAACTCTCAATATGGAATTTCATTTAAAAATACTTAAAATATGAACTGAGGTTAATTGATTCTATAACCAATAATACATAAAATAGACTCAAATAAAAAAGTAAACTAAATGGCTTGCTATTAAACATGCAAATACACAATGGAAAGATTTAAGCTCATGAACATCTACTCACATAAACTTCACATAAAAAGGATAAGGATAAAACAAGAATTTTTAGTGCTGACTTGCATCATTTTATATAAGCTACATTATTATATAGTGCAGTTGAGTAATATTCTTATAAGACAACCAAGATCATTAGAAGGCTTTACAAGGACAGTTCTTTTTTTACTTTGGTTTAACGCCACTATCAGTGAATCGGTGCACCTGAGTGAACTGACGGCAATCCATCGATGTCAGGAGCTTCTGAGAGACAGAGACGGTAGGAACACACTTCTCCATCAGTGTAACTGTCACAACTGTCACTGACAGACAGAAACAGAATATAAACTTACTGGAAGCTTTACACTCTTTAAATACAGTTTATCATATTTAATGTAGTACAGTTCACAAATCTAAAGTGCATAAATATGTCACACCTGAAATTAAAATGCTGTTAAATACTGAAAGTCTTACCTATTCACAATCTTTCTGATGTTCTGCATTCCCAATTCCTCTATATGTAACAAAATGTTCACTTCTGGAACAGGATCTTGACTGTCAACTCATCATCAAGTGATTTCTGGCAAATGCAGCTACTAATACAGATATTTTGGGGCACAATAACCAGAAAAAATCTGTTATGGGACTGTTTAATAGTCAAACTCCACTTACTCTCTTGCGATTTGAGGTGGACAGGAATCTGGTCCTTCTTCATGGTGTCTTTCAGCACTCCAGCATAGTACATGACCATCACCTCATACAGCAGACTGGTCGTGCGCTGCTTTGAGCTTTTGTTCGTCAGGACGATGGACAGATTCACGGATATGATAATCTCAAACCTCACGCTGTTATTGGTGGGGGACGGATACAAATTTGGCTTGGAGCCGAAGCGACTGGCCATTTTAGGACAGTTCTGAATGCACTTCAACAACCGTGACTTGTATGCATTTTCTCATTTTATATCAATAAACTAAATAAGCAAAATAAATTCACAAAATATATAAAATTACATAGTCTACAGCCCCTGGAGAACTGTTGTGACTTAAAATAAAAGTCAGCTGTATTATGACAAATAAGAATTAACAAATGGAAAAGAACTGAAATCTCTCTCTTGTAACAGGTACTGATATAGCAAACAAATGTCATGAATATGTAGAAAAAGTAAAATAAGAAAACTACCTGATAAAATGCACTAAAATACATCATCATGACTGTTGTTTCTCAGCTGTGGTTTCTCTCTTGATCTTCATTATCTTCCTGCAGTCCAGCAGTTTGACATGTTCAGTGGCGTCTGCAGCATCTGCTGTTCTCCAGCATTACAGTCTGAACCCAGAGACTCTGTGGAGGTTTCATCATGAAAAACTGTTGACTGACTAAATAAAAATATATAGATAGTCCAACAGTTTCTTACACTTTTTACACACTCAGGGATGAATTGTGAACTGTTGCATATTCACGATTATGGGCGGAGCTACTGTATGACATCACTGCAGCTGAGTGAAAGACTTCAGCAAAGGTGAAACTAAACAGATGAACAACTGGAAGCCTCTTCAGATAAAATATCACGACATTCTGAATCTAGTGATCACAGCTGATATTCACTCACAGGTAAGTGATGGAAATGCAGGAGACAGTTCACTAGTTTAAAAGTCAGAAATAGTACCAGAATGTTATTAGTCATTTATTTGGCTGTGAAGCCTTTAGAGACTTCAGAAACATAAAGTAGGCCTGCCTGACCTACAGACAGACTGAACACAGTTCAAAAACTAAGAAACACAAAAAAATCATACATTTAAGTACAGCTGGTGTTTACAGGTGTTTATTTTGTGATGAGAAATATGCTTGGGGCCAACTGTTTGAAAATCAACCTTTTTTGCTATGTTGTGTTGTATTATGAATATGTTGTTGTGAACTGCTACTGGTTACACCCTCCCAGAGAAATATATTTGATTTATATTAGTACCAAATCTGTTGTATTCCTTACACTGTTTAAAAAAAAAAAACTTTTAATTTTATGGAAAATGGCTATAAAATTTCTACCTTTTTTTTTTTTTTTTTTTTTTTGTACACAAAATTTCAGTCATTTTTATCTGTAAAGCAACAACTCAGCTGTTATTTTAAGTATTATGCCAGCAATTACAAATCCATACTAACAATTTACAAATTTTCTTTGTCATTTGAAGGTACATTTCATTCGTTTTATACGTGTACTTTTTCAAACTCAATTCACACATTGTCTGTTATGTCACACTGAGTAAAAACACATATATGCAAATGAATCTGACAGAAGTAAAATGAGTAGGCAAAGTCAGGAAAACAATGATTGTAATGTCCAGGGAGGAAATAGAAGAAACACGAATTACAAGTTTTAACTTCAACTAGAAGTAGAAAGAGCAGCAGAAACATTTTGGCACATGTGATTATATTGTGCACATTCTATTAAAAGGGATCAGAACAAGCGAAGCTTTAGAACGGACAATAATTTAAATGATGTTAAAACAACAAATGCTAAAGATTTGTTTAAATGCAAGAAAGTCTGTGTGCCAAATGAATGTAATGTCACCATGATATTAATCCAGCCATTAGCTATACAGCAGGACAGCATACAACAGATGGATACATGTAAAGTGTTTTAATCTGTAATTGGTAAAACATTAATAAAATAATGACATACTGTATTTGTAATTTATGTCACCTTGTGTGTTACTAATTTAAATGTTATTAAAAATACATTTTGGTAGAATAAATGGCTACTTTTAAATGAATGTCAATGAGAAAGTCACTTTTTGACCATAGAATGGTGTAGTTACTGCATCTAGCAGCACAAGTTCAGGGGACTGTGCTAACAATCTACAACCTTCAGCCTCTAAATAAAACAACATTCAACACTTTAATATTATCAGGACTGTTTAGTGCTGAAAGGTACATAATGTATTGTTATTACTTATCTTTTCAGTGATGTCATCCTCCAGTGGTCCACTAAATGAGGAGCTCCAGTGCTCCATCTGTCTGGATGTGTTCACTGATCCAGTCACCACTCCATGTGGACACAACTT
>JAHKKF010491125.1:0-15299 GCA_019740295.1 Labeo calbasu | reverse complement strand
AAAAAATCAGCGTCACGTGACAGCCCGAAGACTCGAAACAGGTGAACTAATTCCAGTACAGAACCTAATAGGATGTTGTGCATGCGCGACTGAACGAATCACTCCCCGAGACGACTCGCTCTTCGCGAGTCACTTTAAAGATTCGTTCAAAATGAACGAATCGTTCAAGAACGATCCGTGGACATGCATCCCAGAGCCTGTGCTACGCAAGCTTTTGTGCTTAAAAAGTATACAAATTTTTATTTTTGGAACAAAATGGCCGATCGTTTCACTAGATAACACTCTTCTTCCTCGGCTGGGATCGTTTAAAGTCCTTCGAAGCTGCATTTAAACTACATTTCGGAAGTTCAAAATCAGGGCACCATTGAAGTCCATTATATGAAGAAAAATGCTGAAATGTTTTCCTCAAGAACCATAATTTCTTTACGACTGAAGACAGAAAGACATGAACATCTTGGATGACAAGGGGGGGAGTAAATTATTTGTAAATCGTAGTTTTGGAAGTGGACTTCTCCTTTAACACGTGAAATATTTGTTAAATGCACGCTTAATATGGATATTTTAAGTGTTGTTGACATGTTAAAATTCACATTTTTTAACCATTTGGCCTTCCATACAAAAGACACAAGCACAACAGTCATATACATCAATATAGCGCCAACTACACACAAGGTAGTGTGTTTTTAATAGGAAAGTATTAACAGGATTGAAAAACTGACATAACTGACATGGGAAAATGACGTTGGTTCGAGGTTCTGAATTTCAGTTTCTATTATATTTCGATGAATCACCCAGACCTAGTATTTATTTGCTATGTTTTGTGACTTACTGTCTGTAAATAAACTAACGTCTAAGCTCTCGAATTTCATCAAATAAATCTTAATTTGTGTTTTGAAGATGAACGAAGGTCTTCTGAGTTTGGAACGACATGAGGGTGAGTAATTAATGACAGACGTTTCATTTTTGGGTGAACTATCCCTTTAACAATCATCCATGTATTTACAATACACCCCCACACAATCTCTATCCAACATAAGTCGCTGTCTAAACTGTTCGTTTCCCTGTCCAAACATCCTTTTCCTATTGGTTTATGCTCTCTGAGAGCCAGCTTGTCTTGACAGTAACATTTACACAGCAGAAGACAAATATCACTGTGGAAATGCTCTCGATTATCTCCTAACGACTCACGTGTGCAGCGGAGGCTCTGTCGGTACAGGCCCCAGATGAACTCCCCGCAGAGGTCACACCAGCTCAGCTGCGTCTGGCTGCAGGGCTGGAAGTCGTGTCCCCGTCCCGGTTGACACGTCGGCCAGTCGGGGTCCTCCAGACGCACGCGCTCGCCCACCATCCGCACCACCTTCTCTTTGCTCCATCTGTCCAGAGTGGGTGGAGGATGGCCGCTAGGGGGCGCTAACTCGATGCGGTCGTTGGGAGTCAAGTCCTGTAATTCAATGAGTTCACATTTTGCCATCTTGGGAATGCTGGAGGCTGGAAAGCATGGCTCAGTAGGTCATGGGAGATGAGTTACAACTTCAGACCACATCAGAGCGATCTTGTTTACTCCAAACCAGGCCGACAGACTTCGAGTCTGGTTGTGATGTGTTTGCATATCCGAGCTCAGAACAAACATGGATCACTTTGTCAAATCCTACAGTCTTAATACAAAAGAGATGATGTGTTTTTGATGAGTTTTCAGAAAGATGTCTTCTTAAGTCAGTTTTCAGCAGCATCTGGCTCAATCTGAGGACAAACAACAGAGATTAGATTAGATTATACTGTGCTTCTCTATGATTACAGCAAATGTGGACAGTTATAATCTCTCAAAAAAAATTAATATTAAATATTTTATATAATATTGTGTGGGTGAGTGTTGTAAACACGTGATTAAGAAATTTGAGAGGAAATTAAAGGGCAAATTAATGAATAATGACTAATGTTTATTTATGGAGTCAGAAAACACAGCAAAGAAGTATGTGAATGCATAAATAAAAAAATAATCAAATAAAATAAAATGTTATTTCATTTTATTTATTTTATATAAATCATAATAATTAGATGTTAAAATACATGCAGTTGATTTTATATAAATGAGATATTTATAATATTTAAAATTATATATATAATTCTATATATATATATATATTTTTTTTTTATGAGAGACCCATGATATTTGCATTTGTTAAAATATTTAGTACAAAATATTTAGTCTGTACAGGGTAAAGGAAAATATTTTTATTAGTATTAAAATATTTATAATAATAAATGAAATTTTTGAATGATTTTTAAAAAAATATTATTTATTTATATTATATTATTATATTATTTATTATTTTTTATATTTTATATAGTCTGTATAAGGTAAAAGTAAATATTTTCATATAAATATTTATAATATTTATTATTATTATATGTTATAATTACATTATAAATTCAATATTTTTTGTATATTATATTTTTAATAAAAGAGAGAAATGTTTAGTCTGTATGGGGTAATAGAAAATATTTTATCGGTATTAAAATATTTATAATAATAAATAACATTATAAATTACATTTTTGAATGATTTGTTATTAAATTAACAGTCTGTATAAGGTAAAAGTTAAAAATTTCATATATATATTAAATATTTATAATATTTAATATTATTATTACAAGTTTTAAGTACATTATAAATTAAATATTTTTGTGTATTATATTTTTAATAAAAAAGAGAACCTTAATATTTGTTCAACTGAATTAAATGTTGTCTGTATAAAGTAAATGTAAAAATGTTCATGCATAATAAATTACATTTCTGAATGAGATTTTATATTAATAGTCTGTATACGGTAAAAGCAAATCTTTTTATATGTATTAAATATATTTTATTTTATTATTATGTTAGAATTACATTACAAATTAAATCTTTTTGTATATTATATTTTTAATAAAAGAGAGACTCTTAATATTTGTTGAGCAGAATTAAATATTTAGTCTGTATAAGGTAAAGAAAGAAAAAGAAGATTTTCATGTATAATAAATATTATATTATAGTATAACATTTTACATTTTTAAATATGTTATTAATAATATTTGTAAATATGTTATAAATTTACACATATATTACTTACTATATACACACACACACACATTGTAATTACATTAGAAATTAATTGCTTTTTTTGTATTTTGTATATTTTAATAAAAGAACACAATTACATGTTTAATCTTAAAAAAGGAAAAAAGTAAATATGTTCATATATAATAAATAATAATATGTTCATATATAATAAATAATAAAATCTTACATTTTATTATTTAATTTATATTAATAATTTATCTTTTTTTTGGATATTATATCTATCTATCTATCTATCTATCTATCTATCTATCTATCTATCTATATATATATATATATATATATATATATATAAATCATTTAAATTTGTTGAACAGAGTGAAATGTTTAGTCCACATGGGTTAACAGCTTATTTAAACATCCGACACAAGGTCTACAGATGGGAATATGTGGATTTAACATTCCAGCGGGTTTGTGCAAATGAACATGTCCTTTGCAAAACCACTTGACAACATCTATCTGGAGGCTGATCAGTATGCGAAAGGAGCAAAATTGCACTCAAGGGTGTTTTGGACCATTTTTGTTGTAGGGCACCTCTTTTGGCTACTGTCCTAATCCAGAGATCAGGCCGAACAACCAACCAGAACAGAAAGAGACATAAAACTGGGTCACAAAAGCATAGCAAATAAATAATACATAAAAACAGACACATATAGTGAAGAACAAATAAATAAATGCGCCAATAAAATCTATAAATGCATGGTTAAAAATAATAATTAAATTAGTAAATGCATTTAGTTTTTAATTAATTAAATTCAAATGAATAAATCAATTAATAGGATAAAAATGAGAGGTTAAAATGTGACTTCAAGTGCATTTAATGCATAAATACACTAATAAATCATAAAAAAAAATGAATACAAGAAAATGCATAAATACTAAAAATACTAAATTAATAAAACAACAAAGTTAAAATGTGATTAACAGAAAAGAAAACAGACAAATAAACAGATAAAATGAAATAATCTCTCACAGATTAGATTAGCAACTCGACGTCATTGACAAACGCCTACAAACTTTAGAAACTACGTCTGTTTTTGTCAGTTAAAGTCAGTTTATAGTTCACTCGTGTTTAAACCTCCTGTAACAAGAAGTTTAAGAAGTCAAACCTACCTTAACAAAAACAAAACACTTTTAGTGGTCAGCAGAACCTGTCAGACTGACAGTAATCGCGTCAGTTTTCTCAAATCCGCTTTTAGCTTCTTAAATTAAACGTAATCTGCGCGCACGACGCGTGTTTGGGAGCAGATAACGCAAGTGATTGCGTAAACTGAGACAACGTCTTTCATTACTCTCAAAACTAAAGTAAAAACGATCCTCCTGCGGCAGCGAGATGCTTCTTCAAATGTTTCCCTGTGAATCACAGTCGCAGCTCGAAACCGGACGATGTTTCTCCTCCGAACGCGCACCTTGTCCAGCGCGTTTGTGCGCATGCGCAGTACACTCAGATTAACGTTTAATCCGGCGCGAACTGTCCTAGTTAGAGCGAAGGCACAGCAGACATCATTCCTGAAACATTTGGTGGACCCTCGGGTCTTATACTGCGGACCCCCGCCTGTGGGTCTATTTACAATGACCCTGTTTAAAATTAAACTCGTTCTTAAAGGGACAGAGCAGGCAAAAATGATTCACTCTCACATCATTATTTCCTCTGAGGAACAAAAACAAGAGTCTTAACGCAGCAACTATTTTAAGCCACATGATCCTGTTGTGTAAGGAACAGAGTTCAGCTTTAATTCGTTTTTGATAATATTTTGCTACAGAATTATGAAAATAACCGTTAGAAACTTGCCTTTAGTGCAATTTAGCAGATCAGTTCCCATTTTCCCATGGGAAACTTTCAATGAAGTGGCTACATGGAAATCTAGTGCGCTTAACTTGCTGCATGCTAGGAGTTGGCAGACGTCCATGGCTTGATGTAACTCTTATTCTTTCTTTTTCTGATAGCGGATGTCTTCTATCATCAGGAAGGGAGGCCTGGAAGACCCGCAGGAGGAGATAAGGAGGTTTCTGTCCTCCGTTCAGTCTGGACGAGGGCCAGCGGGTCACAGGACACAGTAATTCACGTCAGTAATTGGTCGTGAATGTCTGATTTTGTTACGGTCACTGCATTCTGCAGTCATTTCGCTGAACAAACTCTGCAGTTGTCATCGACTCTAACTATGTTAGAGGCAAATTTGCAATATTTTGATTCAGAACAATATCCAATGTGCAGTTAATTGAATCTTTAATCAAGAACTGTTTCATCTGTATATGCATGAGTCAATGAGACTATTGTATTTTATTTTATTTCATTTTATTTATTGATTTATTTATTTTTTTATGTATTGATAAAATATATTTATATTGTTTCACAGTGAAATTTTGGATATATTACTAAAAAGTACCAAAATATTTTCCTTATAACTTGAGTATACACTTTTTTTTTTTTAAGTAAATTATTACTTCATAAATTTTCAAACATATTTTTTAAAGGTAAAAATGTCATTGACTCCTGTATTTATGGACAGGGAAAATCTCAAAATAAATAAAATATATAATAAAATATATAATTTGAATTTATTGTAGTGAAAATAAATGATTAAACATCATGAATCAATATGTATGTATTTATTTATTTATTCATGAAATATATTTAATAATTTAAATAAAATTATAATAAAAATAAATTAATAAAATATTTAATAAAAATAAATAAAATATATAATACTATATAAAATGTACAATAAAATATCTAATTGTAATTTATAGTAGTGAAATTAAGCAATTATTGAACATCATAAGTCAATGATATGTATTTTATTTTATTTTATGTTAGTATTCATAAAATATATTTATATTGTTTCACACTTTAAGAATACTTTTCTTATACCATGAATATATATAACTTTTTTTTAAGTAAATTATTACTTTATAAAGTTTTTAAACATAATTTTTAAAGGTAAAAATGTCATTGACCCCTGTATTTATGGACAGAAAAAAAAAATAAAAATAATAAAATATATAATATAATATAAAATATATAATAAAATATTTTTATTTATAGTAGTTAAATAAGCAATTATTAAACATCATGAGTCAATGACAATATGTATTTTATTTAATTTAATTGTATTCATTATTACTTTATAAAGTTAAACATCTTTTTTAAAGGTAAAAATTTCATTACCCTGTATTTTTGGACAGACAAAATAAATAAAATATGTAATATGATATATACTATAATGACCATAAAATAATTGAAGGTGAAAACATCATTGACCCACAAATAAAAAAAAAAACAGGAAAAAAAAAAACTAAAACTAAAATAAAAAAGTTAGTATAATCTAAAAGTAAATAAAGATAGTTATTCGTAGTTTTAAAGGTGAAAAAACACTGACCCATGTATTTATGAATATTTAAAAGAAAATGTTAAAAAACACAAAATTATATGTATATATAGTTATTAAAAACTAAAATAACATTTCTCTCTCTCTCTAAAATCTAAAAATAAATAACTAAATAAATAAATAAGTAAAAATACATACACTATTCTCTCAAAATACAATTTCACTGTATATTACACTTGCACAAGTCTGATAATCATGTGCACTGACAAAAGTGAACTGTGAAGGATTTAATTACTTGCAGAATCTGAAAAAATCTTGTGTGATCCCTGCAGGTCAAATGATGGAAAGACATGCAAGTAAACATCAAATCCCACGTCAGCATGAGCAGAGGAATTTCCAGAACAGAGGCAATCTGGAAGAAATTATTGACAATTATCACCAAAATAAAAGTCATTACTACCTTTACGAGGAGAAAACAGACTTCGGTGCAAACAAGATTAAATTCCTAAATCATTTTAGGTGTTTTAATTTTTGTTAATTTTTAGCGACGACGATTAGCAATTATTAAACATCAAATTTATATTTTGTGATAAATCTGTCATAATCAGATTAGATTTTGCTTGAACGGATGGGACCTTTATTTTGATAAGCGGGTTTCGTAACCGGAAACCTTCAATGAATCCGAGTTCCTGGTTGAGATTGCGAACAGCTCAAATGGGTTTGCTCTGCACTTTGATTGTGTATGTATGTAAATGAGCTGTATTGTGTACATTAGAGATACAGTCAGTAGTAATAGAATATGAGCGTCCATCACGAGTCGGAGCCGAAGCTGTACCGCTACAGCAGGACGGTGTGCGGCGTCTTCACTCATGTGCTGTGCGCGCTGTTCACCGGCTTTATCACTGTACTCACCAAACCTGGATCCAGTGAGTATAGTAAAACACCTCATGTAGAGCACAAATCAAACATTTTTAGTTTTAAAAATTTTCCCGTTTATTAATACATGGGTTAGTGATGTTTTTTAAAAGTATATTTATGTATTTTTTTGTATTGTATATTTTCAGAGATCGTATTTTCATTTTATATTATTTTATTGTACATATATGTATGTGTGTGTGTTTGTGTATAATTTAATGGTTGTATGCACAAAGGACTAATTACATATAAATCTAAATGCAAGCAATATATATTGTTAAAATACTAGCATATAATAATACATTACAAAAAATATTTAATATGTATTTTGTAATATAATGGAAATATTAATATAATAAATTCTCTCTTAATTATATATATTATCATCATAATAATATGATCATTAATAACTTTTAATGATAAAATGCATTTTTATTTAAATAAAAGTTGTTTAAAAATAAATATATTTTATATTATGAACTATGTCAAACTATATTATGAACTAAAATACAATTTTAATATTTCCATTTATTTGTGTTTATATATGTATGCTTTACTATGTATATTTATTTTGTGTGTGTGTGTGTGTATATATATATATATATATATATATATAGTATACTAATAGTAATAATAAAATGAATAATTTGAAATTATACAATACTCACATTTTCAAATGTCTCTAAACTGTTTTTGATAATACACAAATTACTAATCATATAATAATAATTAATTTTAATATATAAAAATAAAACAGTTAACTCCAAACAATATAATGAGGTCGAATGAATGAATAAATAAATAAATAAATATTCATTTTGGGTAAGAAGCTCAAAATACATCTTTATGTCAGTGTTGTTATTTTTTTTTAAAAAAAACAACTAAAACTATTAAAACTCATTTTTGGTCATTAAAACAAAGCTTAAAAACATTAGATGAAAAACATAAACTTAAAGGAAACTTAGAAATGTTACATTAGAAACTAACTGAAGTACATTTATAGTACTAAAATGACTAAAACCGACATAAAAAGAAATACTAAATAAAGTAAGCTAAAAGTAAAATCAAAATAAATACTATAGTAGTGTAAAATAAATACTAACTACTAAAATAACACTGTTGTGAAGTAAAATGAAAATATAAAAATTGTAAAATTGTAAAACTTTATAGGTCTGACGTCCTGTCCTCTCTTCCGGTTTAGCTTTACAAAACAGCACATTTTGCTGCTTGACATTGCAAAATGTCACAAAATATTTCTATGTCTTATATTATTTTAATGTATTATCTTATATGAACACACTGGTTTGTATAGTGCAAACAGTTTTACCGTGTAATGCACGTTGTTATTCTTCTCGTTATTTCCTATAGTGGCCAATGAACCGGAAGTCTCACCCATAGGCTTATTTTCGGGTTAAAGAACAAGGTGGATAATAAATAGCATAATACTAAAATAACCATGCTGTGTGTTTGTTCACAGGTCTGTTCTCATGGCATCCGTTCCTGATGACTCTCGCTGTGAGTTTGACACAAAACTGTCTAGTTAAATAAAGTTTTTTTTTTTAATCACACAAAATCACCTAAGTTTGTGTTTTTCTCAGTTCTCCTTCTTCATGACGGAAGCCGTTCTTCTATTCAACCCCTACTCGTCTCCCGTCAAGAAGTTGAAGCACAAAACTAAAGGCCGCTTACACTGGATCCTGCAGGGTTTGTGCCTTTGCTGCGCGACCGCGGGTCTGGCCGCCATTTTCTACAACAAAAACATCAACGAAAAGCCGCACTTCACCACATGGCACGGGTTGATAGGAGTTTTAACGGTCGCTGTCGTCGCGCTGCAGTCGCTCGGAGGACTCCCGCTCCTCTATCCCAAACTAGCCAAAGGCTGGTCGCTGGCTAAACTGAAGCGCTACCACGCCACGTCCGGTTTACTCACGTACCTGTTGGGCAGTTTGAGCTTGTTTCTCGGACTGTGTTCGGCGTGGTTCAGCAGCAGCGTGAGCGGGTACGGCTGGTACCTGGCCGTCCTCTGTCCCGTCCTGTGCGCTTTGGTCGTTATGAGTCAGGTAACGAACGCTTACATGGCGCGAAAACGAATGCAGTACTGAAACAGACGTTCCGGGTTTATTTGTAATCTTACAGACGTTGTGAACTTTATTAACTGGACCAGAATTACAAGTTGCTGAGCTAATTTTATTGTCAATTATGTAAATATCCTTTTCAACTGCTATACCTAAAAACTAAAAAAAATATATTTTTGTAACATTTTTATATTCTTAAATGCATTTCATCAGTGTTAATGGCATATTTATGGTGCAAATATCTTTGGAAATGACTGAAGGCAACTCATTTTTCTCAAATGCTAAGATCAAAAGTGTTTTTTTTTTAATTCTTTGTTATTCTTTTGATGTTTAAGCGTTTATAATTGTGACTGTCTTATCCTTTTATGTTCAATTTGCAGATCATAAAAGAAAACATTTATGCCAACAAATGTTTCCTGAATGTTGAGATTGTAATTTTTGTTCAGATGTTGCACAAAATAGTTTTCTGTTGAATTAAACAATTGCAGATCATAAGAAAACATTTATGCATTTTCACTTAGATCGAACATGTTTATATTATTAAAATAAAGTTTCATAATGCAAGAGATCAGTTTTTGTTTAAATGTTGCACAAAAACCTTTTTCTGTTTAATTAAACAATTGTAGATCATATGAAGTGTTTTATTTAAAAACTTACATTTATATTATTATTATACACAAATTAAAATATCTTAATATATACATTTTTGTTACAATATTGACAATGTGACTTTTCTGTTCAAGCCATGTTCTTTACTTGAAAATATTAATTTTATACATTATTAAAATGTATTTAATTGTAAGCAACAATTAATGCCCATTTTATCTTTTATATATGATTTTTAAGTTGCTAAGTTTGTACACCAAATTCTTCACATTTTACAACGCATATTTAATATTAGAACTTTTTTAATATAAAAAATGTAAACTTGCGAAAAGTTACTTTTAAAATTACATATTGCATTAAAAATAACTAATTGCGTTACTTTTTGTCACTTGTCACATTTCTTTCAACATCGGGACAGGGTGCAGGTATTTGCACACTGAGTCCGAATTTTTCGCACATAAAAAAATAAATACGACCTCATGTCAATCATGTTTACACACTGCCTCAAACTTTTGTCCGTCGTAAATTCAGATCAGGTTCAATTTTCTGCATTTATTATTATTTTTTTTTGCATCCGTAGCAAGCATTTTGAGGTGTTTTGACAATTCTGAGCCATGTGACGTTCTTTGTGTGACGAATTTTAACAAAATTCTCGTACAGAATTTTTGCACGTTAAAAAATAAATGCGACCTCACATTGTGTCAATCACGTTTCCACACTGCCTCCGAAACTTTCGTCCATCATTAAAGAAATTTGGAAGGGGTTCAATTTTATGCGTTTTTCGCATCCGTAGTAAGCATTTTGAAGTGTGTTTTACCAATTCTGAGCCACAGTGATGTTCTGTGCGTGACGAACTTTAACAAAATTCTCGTACGAAATTTTTACGTAAAAAAATAGATACGACCTCACGTGTCAATTACATTTACACACTGCCTCCAAGTTTCCTGCATTTTTCACATTCGTAGCAAGCATTTTGATACATGTTTTGACAATTATGAGCCACCGTGACGTTCCGTGCATGACAAAATTCTTGTCTGAAACTTTGGCATGTTAAAAGTAAATACGACCTTACGTTGTGTCAATCCCGTTTACACACTGACTCCGGACTGTCGTCCATCATAAAAAAATTCGGATCGGCTTCAATTTTCAGAATTTTTTGCACCCGTAGCAAGTATGTTGAGAGATTTTTTGACAATTCAGAGCCATGTGACGTTGTATGTGACGAATTTTAACAAAATTCTCGTACGAAATATTTGCATGTTAAAAAATATAAACGACCTCACGTTGTGTCGATCACGTTTACACACTGCTTCCGAAACTTTCGCCCGTCGTGAAAACATTCGGATGAGGTTCTGCATTTTTTACATCCGTAGCAAGCATTTTGAGAGGTGTTTTGACAATTCAGAGCCACGTGACCTTCTGTGTGTAACGGAATTTTCCGTAGCCTCACGTTGCGTCAGTCACGTTTACACACAGCCTCCGAAATGTTAATCTGTCATAAATTCGAATCTGGTTCAATTTTCTGTAGCAAACATTTTTGAGGTGTTTTGACAATTCAGAGCCACCATGATGTTCTATGTGTGACGAATTTTAACGAAATTCTTGTACGAAATTTTCACATGTTAAAAATTATATACAACGTCATGTGTCTTTCACGTTTACACACTACCTCTGAAACTTTCGTCCATTATTAAAAAAAAAAAAAAAAAAACGGATCGGGTTGTATTTTCTGCATTTTTCGCATCCGTAGCAAACATTTTGAGAGGCGTTTTGACAATTCTGAGCATGACAAATTTTGACAAATATGAAAAACGCATGCGAACATTTCGGACTCAGTGTGCAAGGACCTTAAATGGGAAAACAAAGTAACTGGAGTTATTTTTTTGAAAAAGTAACTCAGATATTTTCTTGTGAATTAAAAAGTATTGTTTTACTTTACTAGTTACTTGTTAAAAGTAATCTGATTACGTAACTTGCATTACTTGTAACGTGGTACCCCAACACTGTAAAAAAACAAACATTTTCAGAGTCAAGCTGAAATTGTTATTCTGAATACAGGAGGAGTCAGGTTTATTTATGTTAAAACAATATTTAATAAATACAATGTCATTTGAATGTACTCCTCCCCATGCTGGGAACATGAGATGACATGTGGCACCTCCTGGGACAGCGCCTGTATGTGATCACGCGAGTTTGCGGGGTCCCGACTGCTGAATCGCTCACAGATCGTGGTCTTGAACTCACCTATGGGGAAAAAACCCTGCGTCTCTCTTTGATAGAGGGATTTTTCTCCTTCTTAAAAAAAGGTTGAAAACGTATAAAAATAAAAAAAGAATGAAAATGAATTATTCTTCAGCATTATAAATAAATATTTCTGGTAAATTTGTACATAGTTAAAAGAGAAAAACAAAACTAATACATAGGTATGCCGTAAGATGTTACAAAAACAAAGATTCAAATAACAACAACAACAAAAAAAAAAAGATATAATCACATATCAAATGCACACCATTGTGTTTATATAACAGCGTCTGCAGACTCAGGCCAAAGATCACGATGTGGGTATCTGCCAATCAGAAAGCAGACGGTGGGAGGAGTCAAAATAAAGAGCTCTAATAGGCACAGAGAATGAACAGTGTTATTGGCTGAGGGATTTGTCAGTCACAGGTCAACCAGCGCGCGAACGAGTCAACATGAACACAAACGTTTAACACATCGAGATTCTTCGAAACGGCCAAATGAACACTTTGGTCATGACTGTGGCCCCAACACGGATGAAACTGAACGAGCGCGCAGATGATCCGAAGCGCAAATTTCGAAAAAACAACGGCTAGTAGGGTCGCATAACAGTCTACACATTCGTAAGATGATCCCCATGGAGAACAACGGATGATTTTGTTTGCTACGCAATTGAACGAGAACACAGATCCATTTGTCTGCTTTAAGGCTAATATCAAACTAAACGCACTAAACTTACGTCCCTCCACCAAATTTTAAAGGCTAACATGAAAATACATTCGAGTTTTTAAGGTTTTCCTTGTATTTTTTTTTTCTCAAAGGAAAGCAAAAAGGTCTCGGCGGTGCTAACGCTAGGCATGGCTTCTGTCGTTCCACGATTCGATTGTTACGAATTCCCCCCGTTGCCCAGTCTGCGATTTAAAACGAATATGAATATTCATGTAGGACCACCGTTTACAAAAGTAATAGTAGTACTTACAATTATAATAAAAAAGGTCACATATGTTTTTTTTTTTCGTTTATCATTCCAGGTGATGCTACAAGGTCTAGCAAACGGCTAAGTATCTCTAAAGTCATCTCTTACGAATGCAAACAGTCTGTAAAGACAATCACATTTAAGTTCGGTTCGGTATTCTCTCCGAGGGAATTCGTCAGGTCCGTGTCCAGGCCCTCGGGAGGGAGATACGACTAGGGCTCTTCACGTTAGCCCTGTGCTCTGGTCCCTTATGGTAAAGAAAAATATATATCGCTTTTCTTAACTCCATGCATATTCAGCATTTGGATTTATAGAATTTCAGCTCCATCCATTTGGATTCTTCCATTTGGAACAACGGAATCCAAGGCAGCCAATCACTGGCCCATCACCTCTATGACATCATCATCCGAGCTGCTCCCGCCGTTTTCCGCGAGTGAAGGGTGCGTGTCGGGGCGGTTGAATGCTGCCCCCAGTAGGCTGGAGGAAGAGAGGAAATTGGAGGCAGTGGAGGCAGGGGTTGGCGTAGAGGACAAGCCTCTATGTAGGGAACCCGTGAAGAGCGGCTGGGAAAATGGTACCGGAAAGCCGGAGAGCATGCTCGCCATGCCGGGGTTCATAAGGAAGGGTGGGAGCGAGGAGGAAGTGGAGGACGATGATGAAGAGGGCACCGAGGATGAAGAAGAGGCCAGCATTCCCGCATGGGAGGAGGATGTGGTGTTAGTCGAGCAGGTCGAGGAAAGAGTGCTGTTGGACACGCCAAGTCCGAGCGGGTCAGTGGGGAACATGGCATGTAGGTCACCCAGAGCCTGACCGGCTTGTTGTAGGAGGTGCGACCTGCTTCCAAGAGGAGGGGGAGTCATGTGACCCAGTGCACCCAACAAGGCAGGGTTCAGCCCCATGGGTGGGAACCCAAATCCGGTGTTTAAAGGAAACCCCGGGTAACTCCCGGCTGCACCGGTTGACGCTGAGGTCCGTTTGGCGCTAGGTGGTTTGGATGTCCGACTTTCCAAAAGCTTCCGCTTCAAACTTTGAACGTCCATAGACGACGCAATGTCATTGCTGAGCTGCCGGTGTTGATCGGGGATGCGAACTGGGTTCTGCATGGGTCTGTCTGCCCCCGAGGGTTCAGGTGTTCCTGAAGATGGCAAGTTCTCTCCCACTGGAACTGGGTCCTTACTCTGGAATTCTCGGAGCAGCTTGGGGCTGTCTTGGGGCGAAGGGCGAGGCGGAGCCTCAGGGGTTAAACGTTTCGCCTCCTGAGGAGTTGCGCGTCCGTTACTGACAGAATGCAAGGGAGGACCTGATTCCTCTGTGAGAGAGAAAGAGATTTTGTTAGTTTACAGTGGTGAAGACTACTGGGATAGTTACTGAAAGATAGTAGGGCCAAACCCTAGTAAAGGGTTGATCCATCAACAATCAAAACTGTGGCCTTGATCAAGACAGAGGTCAATACACCCACAGGACAACTGTGGGATACTATGCCACAGTGTGTGGGCACAGGACAAGTTCTGAATTAATGAGTGTGGGGGGAGGTAGGGTAGGAAATATGAACAATTTCAAATGAAGTTTTTAATATTATAAATCAGGGGTCACTAGATCCGGTCTTGGAGGGACAGTGTCCGGCAGAGTTTAGCTCCAACCCGAATTAAACACAAAGGTATACTTGAAACGTCCAGGCAGGTGTGTTGAGGCAAGCTGAAGCTAAACTCTGCAGGACACCGGCCCTCCAGGATCAAGTTTGGTGACACCTGCTCTAAAAGTTTTTTTGACTAGAAATGACAGAGGTAAAGTGCCTTTCTTTTGCCTCTACCTCCATCTGTGAGCTTTTAATGGCAGGAATGGGACAAAATATACAGGAAGGAATCTTGCGGGAATGGGACTAAACCATCCATCCTACGCAGACCTCTAGATCAGCGGTGCCCAAACTCGGTCCTGGAGGGCAAGTGTCCTGCAGAGTTTAGCTCCAACTTGCCTGAACACACTTGTTAGGAAGTTTTTAGTATTCTTAGTAAGAGCTTGTGTCTAATTGGGGTTGGAGCTAA
>JAHKKF010491115.1:14969-29049 GCA_019740295.1 Labeo calbasu | reverse complement strand
ATTTGCACCTTCAGCCCCCTATTGAAGTCCACTGGAGAAAAATCCTGGAATGTGTTCCTCAAAAACCTTAATTTCTTTTCGACTAAAGAGAGGAAGACATGAACATCTTGGATGACATGGGGGTGTGTACATTACCAAGAAATTTTAATTTAGGAGTGAACTAATCCTTTAAGCTCAAAAAAAGCTAAAGTTTGGGTTACACTTACAATGGAAGTGAATGGGGCCAAACTGTAGACGTTAAAATACTCATTGTTTCATTAATACAGCCACAAGACATAATATGTATGACCTTATCTGTGAACCTGTAATATTCCTTTAAGTGTTTTATAGGCTGTCTTTGAATTCTAGAAGTCCTTCAGACACAAAATGATTCTAGAGTTTCTAAGGCATGGTAATTCTCTAGAGTTGCCACCTTTTGTGTGCAAATGGATAGTATGCTGATAATTTATCCTGCAGCCTTGCTCATTGTATGCCAAAATAGAAATCTTCCTAGGAATTTTTTTTTTCTTGGATGCACTGGGGCCATTTTCAGTAAAGCAGCAAAGCCTCTCATTCTCATTTCCCACTCTTTGAATGGGGCTTGCCTGTCCAATTTAAAAGGACTATGGACTCCGTGCTCCTTTCTGTGTGACAGTGGATTACTACTTTTGTTGGTGATGTAGCTATATGTGGTATTATGCTTCTCTGAACAGTGGGATGCCCTCAAAGAGTTTGTCCTTTCTGGGTACACAGACACTCACGTATACATGCACATATGCATACACACAGTAACACAAGCTCGATAATTGCTGTTTGGCCAGCCCTGAGGGTGTTAATATTAAGCTGGCATGAAGCGAGAAGACTGCCATGAAACTGCATTTGTAAAAGTCAAAGTCCTGCTTTGGTCAGCAAAAAGAAACCCACAAGCCTTTCACAATTTGCTCTCTTTTTCTTTCTCAGAGTCAGTTTTGAAAGGAGCTTGTGAATATTCTATAATAATGGCATGTGCCCTATACAAGAGTGGCATATTTTATCCTTACAGCTCCATATGCATGAACACTGCAAGAAAAAAAGTTATACTAATACAATTCACACTGTTAACTAGCTACATGTTAGCATGCATATTACTAGCACATTGGCTGTTTATTAGTACTTATAAAACACATATTCTGCATGACCATATTCTACATAACTAATCCTACCCAATACCTTAACTTAACAACTACCTACATCTATTAACAAGCAGTGAATTAGGAGTTTATTAAAGCTAAAGTCGTAGTTAGTGGTTTGTTAAAACCGAGAATTGTACCTTAAAATAAAGTGTGACTATTAAATCTGTATGGTTACGTTTGGGGTTGGTAAGATTGTATAATGTTTTTTAAAGTAGTTTCTTTTACACACCAAGGCTGTATTTATTTGATCAAAAATACTGTAAAACAGTAATATAGTGAAATGCTACAATTTAAAAGAACTGTTTTTATTTTCATATATTTTAAAATATAAGCTGAATTTTAAGCATCGTTACTTCAGTCTTCAGTGCCACATTCTAATATGTTGATTTGTCAGTCAATAAACATTTTTTATTAGTATGTTGAAAACAGTTATGCTGCTTTATATGAAATACATTTTTTCATGATTGTTTAATGAATAGAAAGTTCAGAAAAACAGCTTTTACTGTCACTTTTAATCAATTTAATGCATTCTTGCTAAAAAAAAAAAGAAAAAAGAAAGAAATATTTAAAAAATATTACTGTATTGTAGTGTGCATAAATTTTAAAAATCATATATATTATATATACATTTTATAAATCCTTGCTTTCCTTTGAAAATCTTCAACTTTGTTGTTGTTGTTAGTACAATTACGTTACAATTAGTTAATAAATGAGATTTATTGCATCAGTACTTTTAAAGGAAAAGAGCTCCTGAATGAAGATAATAATGACGACGGATAAATAAATTTTTGGATAAATCATTTTATTTAATTTTATGGTAACACTTTACAATAAGGTTCATTAGTTTACGTGAACTAAGAATGAACAATACTTCTAGAGCATTTATTAATATTAGGTAGTGTTAATTTCAGCATTTACTAATGCATTATTAAAATCACAAGTAAAATCACACATAAACAAACATTAATCAGGACTCTATGCTTATTTTTCTTTTTAGGAGCACTTGTCCTAAAATGAGGCTCAGAGGTGGCATGCGTAAAATCAAATTCATAAATACAAGTTGAGGTTAATGTTTTACATATAAAATTTTGAACATAAAAATATAAAACGATTTAAATAACTGAAAAGATACTTTAAAAATGAAACTAAAACTGCCAGTAGGCGGCAGTAAGTCACTGTTTTAATTACTGAATCATTCATTTAATTCATTTTAACGGCTGATTCATTCAGGAAAAAGCAAGTGACTGTCTTTATGAATAGGAAACTGAATCATTGACTCACTAGGTCCGTTTTAAAATGTACGTTCATTCATAAACGAAACACCGCTGTGTTTAAATGGAGATGCGAATCGGCTCAGTTGTGACTTGTTTCAAGCTATTTTTGACGACGAAATAGAGCAAAATCAGGCAATAGTGTTATAGTCAGACAATTTAAGTCACTTAATAATAACTTCTTGTTTATTTAACGGTTGTATTAAATCAATATCTCATTTACAAACTTAAAAATAATTAAAAGCTGTCACTCATCTTAGTTCATCGCGATCTCACAAAGTTCCATTATAATCAACGAAGCTGCACAATCAATCTCTCATTTACACTCTCTACTTTTTGTTTATGAGAGGATTCATCAGATATATCTGTGATACATTACTCAACGTTGCAAAAACATGTAGAAACCTTTGAAGCTCCCCTCAGCGCAAACACAAATGTGCTGATCGGGTCAGTCGCACATGGTGCTCTTAAATATTTTTTCATAGTCGCACACAGTAGTTTTCAGTCGCAAATGCAACTGAAACAATCACACTGTAGAGCCCTTTTAATAAATAGTGTAATAAATGTATTGCTCTTAGTTCATGTTATTTATACATTAAGTAATGTTAAAGGAGAGCTCCACTTCTAGAACAATTTACAAATAATTTACTCACCCCCTTGTCATCCACAATGTTCACGTCTTACTTTCTTCAGTCATAAAGAAATTGTTTTTTGAGGAAAACATTGCAGCATGTTTTCCCATATAATGGACTGATATGGTGCCCCAATATTAAACTTCCAAAATGCAGTTTAAATGCAACTTCAAACGATCCCTGTTGTAAACGATCCCAGCTGAGGAAGAAGGGTCTTATCTAGCGAAACGATCGGTTATTTACATTAAAAAAAAAAACAAAAAAAAAAAACAATTTAAATACTTTTTATTCTCAAATGCTCATCTCTGCATGTCCTTGAACTCTGTGTACTCTGGCTCAAGACAGTCAGGGTATGTGGAAAGGGTATGTTTTCTCCCTCAACTTCAAAAATCATTGCAAAATACATTATTGCAGAAGTCCCGACCCAGTCTTTGCAAAGTGAACATGCAAAAAAGATCAAGCATCCTTAACAAAAAAGGTAAAACAGCAATATAGGATGATTTTGAGGTTGAGGGTGAACATGAGATGGAAGTTTATCGACAGAATTAGGAGTTTAATTTTTAACTGTCATGAACTGGAAAAAACAGTCCAAGCAGAGTAAGACCAGACGAGCATTTGACATTAAAAAGTATATAAATTGTATTATTTTTTATTAAAATAACCGATCGTTTCGCTAGATAAGACCCTTCTTTCTTGGCTGGGATTGTTTACAACCGCATTTGGGATCGTTTGAAACTTTATCCTGCAAAACTTGGGGCATCATATCAGTCCATTATATGGAGAAAAATGCTGAAATGCTTTCCTCAAAAACCATAATTTCTTTACGACTGAAGAAAGAAAGACATGAACATCGTGGATGACAAGGGGGTGAGTAAATTATTTGTAAATTGTTGTTCTGGAAGTGGCGCTCTCCTTTAACAAATGACCTTACTGTAAAGTCAACCTGATCTCATAACGAAAACATACCTGTGGGGACTTTTTCACAAGACGCGAAATGCTTAGCTCCATGTACGTTTTGTGACACATTCAATGTGAAATGTTCACTGAGTGGCACTACATACAGTACATTTTATGACATTTGGTTTTGTACGTGTCACCGCAGTTCTGACTTGAAATATCCATTGAGTGGCGCTATAACTCGAATTCTCTGTGACGTTTTAAAATAACATACCTGCACTACACATACACCTACCCGATAGTATGAACAAAAGTAAATGTGAAGTAAAAACACAATTGCGAGCATGCAACTTTAGCTTGTTTTTTGATCTCTCATCTTTCAGCTCTTTCATCATGAGTTATGTTTATCCCAGGATTTGTACCCAATTCCAAGTTCAGTTCCGTGCCACCTAAGCTACCGAGCAAGCTTGTTACATCCGGAAAGCGAAACATGTGGAGCTGTAATCATAACTGTGTACAAAAACGAAAAAACAAAAAAGTGCTCACTTTTTTACCGCCTTTATAGCGTTCATTTCTGTTGAAAACTGCAGTGATATGTACCTATTGGTATGTATTTTGCGTCTGGTGAAAACGTTCCCACAGGTACATTTCATCATGAGACCAGGTAGAATTAGGTTGTGAACATCCAGTTAGAATCAGCTTTGACTTACGATGAAAGCATTTAACGAGGGGGTGGAGGACTGTGGTGACGGGAACTAATATAAATTTGTGTCTTTGACACAATCATAGAAATGGACCAATAATGTTGCATTATTTGTCCAAAGGGAGGCATGTAGATTAAAATGAGTAGAGGGCCCCGGATAGATCCCTGGGGGACGCCCTGCCTAACAGCAGCGGTGGAGGATTTATGTCTCTGAAAAGGAACAAACTGCTGCCTGTCATTGAGATAAGATGTGAATCAGAGGAAAACAGTGCTGGAGATGCCAGTGGCTGAATAGATGTGTGTACCTTTTGTTTAAACAAATGCATCATTATTTTCAGGTTTAACTCTCCAGGGATCACTTCCCTGTGATTTGCTCGTGCATTTCCTACTTAAACGCGACCTCTGTTGACATCCCGAATATGTGATAAAAATGTGTCTGCTTACAATTTAGTATTTGCATAAGTGTTCCAAAACAACAGAGGGATGTCTTCAACCTTGAAATGAATAATCAAAAAGGATGTTACAGAAACCACATGCATCTCATGCTTTCATAATTGCCTTGTTCAGCACATTAAAGTGTTTTGTTATACCTTCCCATGTCTCATTTCTGTATGTATTAAAGTTGAATTTGTTTGTGCATGTTGTAAAGTACAAAATAGTGTCACACCAAGTCTCCAGAGAGTGCGAGACAGGCCCGCTGTTGCTCGACAGGGTGCATATCTGTAACCTTGATGTCAAATGCTTATTAGCACTTGCTTCTACTGTTGCCCTTCTCAAAGCAACTGCCAACACTGAGAGCGTTGAATAAATGCACCCTCAATGTGCTCTGACAGCACTCAGTGCTCGCTTAACTGCAGCGTTTGATTATGTGCTTATTATATACCAGTAAACAGATGCGTGGACTGGTGAAGCTGAGAAGGCTGATATGATTTGACAGGCTCTAGAAACAGAGGAACTGAGTAGACAATGGGAGGAAGCAAAAAAAAAACACTTATTTAGCCTCAAAATGCAAATGCATCCCATCTGCAACTCGCTATTGGGCCTTCACACTTAAAATTGGATAAATGCAATCTTGCATTTCAGTTATTTTTCAAGATTTCACATTGTGCATTGGTAAACCCTGGGTTAATATGTTCATTTGCTTATTTATGAGGTTAATAACATTTAATTTAAGAAATATAGCAATGTATGTTTGCATGGTCTATCAAAAAGTGAAACTTCTGTGCCCAGTCAAAAGTTTGTGAACAGTAAGATTTTGAATGTTATTTTTTCTCGTTTATTTGATCAAAAATACAGCAAAAGCAGTAATATTGTGAAATATTTTTACTATTTAAAATAACTGCTTTCTATTTGAATATGTTTTAAAATGTAATATATTCCTGTGATCAAAGCTAATGATTTTCAGCATCATTACTCCAGTCATGTCACATGATCCTTCAGAAATCATTCTAATATGCTGATTTGCTGTTCAAGAAACATTTTTTTGTTGTTCTTATTATTTTCAATATTTAAAACAGTTGAGTACATTTTTTTTTCAGGATCCTTTGATGAACAGAAAGATCCAAAGATCAGCATTTATCTGAAATAAAAAGCTTTTGTAACATACTCTACACCATTTAAAAGCTTGGAGTGAGGTTTTTTTTTGTTTTTTGTTTTTTTTGGAAAGAAGTTATAGAAATTAATACTTTTATTTAGCAAGGATGCTTTAAATTGATCAAAAGTTATGATCTACTGTTTTCAACATAGTACTACTACTACTACTACTAATAATAATAATAATAAATGTTTTTTGAGCAGCAAATCAGAATATTAGAATGATTTCTGAAGGATCATTTGACTGGAGTAATGATGCTAAAAATTCAGCTTTGAAGTCACAATAAATTACATTTTAAAATATATTCAAATAGAAAACAGTTATTTTAAATAGTAAAAATATTACAAAATGTTACAGTTTTTGCTGTACTTTGAATCAAATAAATGCAGGCTTGGTGAGCAGACTTGTTTAAAAAACATTAAAAATCTTACTGTTCAAAAAGTTTTGACTGATAGCGTAGGTCTATTACTTTCTTGAAACACAGAATATTTTGAAAATGTCACAGTAAATGTGACCCCTTAAAATATCTTTTGTGCAAGTCTTTTGGCATTTCAAAATAACCATTAAGTTTTCTAAAATATACAGAAAAATAACAGTTTATCACTCAGTTATTTGCCGGTATATATTATACATTTGCCAGTTTTAACTCTAGCACTCTAGCAAACTAAAAGTTTTTGCGACTGTACAAAGCCCATGAATATTTAATGAGCCGAGCACTGAGGCACTTTATGATTGGTTGACTGCAATGGCGACTGGGACTTCTCCAGAGTGGGAAAGCACAGATGTCACTTATCAATGTCAGAATGTGTGCTCAGATCTATTTTTTATTTTAGTGTCTGCAGTGTTTGCCAAAGAGCTTCACTAAACAGTGAAATTACTTAAAGGGACAGTTCAGCCAAAAGTAGAAAGAATAAAGCAAGTCATGCAGGGTTAAAGTGATTAAAGTGATTTTGAGTTTCGTGTGAATTGTCCCTTTAAGTAATTGAAAAAACTCTAATACATGGATGTTTGTTTCAAAATCCCATCCATTTAAGACCTCAAAAACAGATTGAAAGTCTAATTTAAATCATCCGAGATCTAACACTCTAGATCCACATTTTCAAAATGTCAAGTGTAAAGCATTGCTTAACCAAGGGTTAAAACGTTGGTTTAAAAAGACATTATTCAAGGGTTAAGAGTGTGAAAATCCCTTTCTGGATATGATGTTTGTGCCAGAAGACTTTCGCTGCTCTTGTTTCTCTTCTCTTTGTTCTTTTTCTTTCCTAAAGTCTACGAACTTTGATGCCCGTTTTGTTCTGTCCCCTATTTCCATGTCCCAGGATGATTTGTGGGGCTCACTGAAGGGCGAAGTGGGATTCCACCAGGTTAAAACAATGAGATCTGAGTGGGAAAGTGATAGATGAAGCGACTGCAACCACATTTGTCTTCGGTTTAACATTTTCTTGTATCAATTGTTTCAGGAAAGCTTGCTTAATATGCATTTCTGAGCGTCCTGGTGCTGAAGGAAGGAATGAATCAATAGAACTCTGGAACAAAAGAAGAATAGCAAGACGATTTGGGACTTCAAGACTCTAATTAAGAACAAGGTACTTCATTCTGCCTCTGTAACAAATGTCGAGACTGTAGATGCTATATAAGACCGTCCAGCTAATCTCTCACATTCAATATTGGGGTAAACAGCCAACTATATCGTCCAGCTCGAAAACTTCTTGAAATATCGCATGACATGTTTGAGTTTGTAAAATTGGATTCACTTGTCTGTTTATGAACCCAATAGTAAACCTCCTCCCTCTACAATGTCATGAATTAAACTAATGGCTCGGGAATAAGACGAGGAGCATTGGGAAAATATGTAAGCGCGCTCGTGTGCAGCCATGTGCAAAATTGATATTTCACAATATCTGATTTATCACGGCGCTCGTTCTGTTTAGCGTCATTGTCTGTTTATATTCACTTTTTTTTTTTTTGCAGTCAGAAGATTGTGTTTATGCATAGAGGTCGAAGAGAACTTTACAAGCGGACAGTGTACAGCTGTGATGAATAGTCAGTTTTGACAGTGAAATGGATACTCTAATCTATATATTGACAGGCAATTGATAAATGGCATGAAAGGCAGGTGTTCACTGATAATGAGCCAGCGAAGCAACCAGCTGATTAAGCTCCAACTTTGATTCTAGAACTCAACGTCCTTTGATTCATCCTTTGGGAAAAGACAGCACTGATGAATGGGAGAACGTTTCTTGGTAGCTCTACTTAAAGATGTATACACTGTTTGTTGCGTTGGTTCCAATGCCCGTTCATTTAACTACATTTCTCAGTAACAAGAATTGCTAGTTTCTTTAATCATGTAGTATTTTAGTACTGTAGTTAGTCTATTTTATTTAGTAGTGTGGCAGAAAACGTTACATTTTACTAGTTGGTGTTTCAGCAATCAAGTGTGTTTGGGTTTTTTTGAGTTATTTTTAATGAACTGGTGAAATGAATTGGCAACTGGTCTGAATCGGTTTCCAATCCACTTTAGAATCAGAACTAGTGATGCTTGATTCATTAATGAATCACTTATTTGAATTGGCTCTTCTCAGTGAATTGAATTGTTAAACCATTTCAGAACATTTTGCTAACAAATTTAGAATTTGAATTTGCAAATGAATCTGTATTTTAAGTCAGTTTCTTTCACTGAATTGGTCAAACGTTTTAGCAAGGTGCTCTAAATCGGTTTGCAATTCAGTTTAGAATTACAATTAGCCACACTCAGTTGATGAATCATTTTCTTGAGTTGGTTGTTTTTAGTGAGTTAAATTTCAAACCAATTCAGACCAGTTTGTTAACCCATTCCGTGTATCATTCGTCCATTCGTTTTTTGATTTAATATTGAAAGAAGAAACATGAGAAAACGCTTGATTTTTCGTTCAGGATAGAAAAACGAATAAACAGCTTGAATATTCGATTTCTACACATGGGCGGAACGAAACTACTACTTTTAACAGTCTACATAAAGATTATTTGATGTTAAATGCATTATATAAATTACTTTGGAATAAATCACAGCATGTTTCATGATAAAAAAACAAAAACAAACGTGACATACAGTGTAGAAAATATGGTAGGCTGTAGCAAATTATTTTGTGCACCCCCTGGCACTTTGAGAATAGCACACAGAAGAAAGCCCTGTCTAGGCTCTGCCCCGGTACGGGTTGTGTCAAGCTATTCGTTAGTGTGGTTGTTTGATGAGAAAAAGATTGATGAGTAGTTGCAATAAACGCGTTAATTATCCGTTCAACTGTTGCCGTGGAAGAACTGACGGGGGCATGGTTTGATCTTCGGCTGACCAATCAGCAGAAAGGGGCGTTTCTTTCCGCCCACGTGTAGAAATAGAATATTCAAGCTGTTTATTCATTTTTCCACCCCTGAACAAAAAAACTAAAAATCAAGCTGAATTCTTGTCTTTCGTTTTTCTAGAAAAAAATGAAAAAGGAGCCATTTTCTCATGTTTCTTCTTTCAATATTAAATGAAAAAATGAAGAATAAACGAATGATACACAGATTTGGATTTAACCCATTTGATCATTTTACAATCTCAATTAGTGATTTGTAAAGGAATCACTATTTTGAACTGGTTCTTTTCAGTTAATTGAACAAATGGTTTCTCAATTTTTTGAATTGTTTTTCTTTTGTTGACGATATCTAGTGATACTCGATCCATTAATGAATCACTTTTTTGAGTCAGCTCCTTTCAATTAATTGAATTGTAAACCAATTCAGAACATTTTGCCAACCAATTTAGAATCTGAACTAGTATTAAATGAATCGCTATTTTGAGTCAGTTCTTTTTACTGAATTGCTCAAAAGGTTGTTATGAATCCGTTTGCAGTTCAGTTTAGAATTTAGAGCCATACTATAATAAAGTGATAATAGTTGATTAATGAATCACTGTAAGTGATTCTTTTCAATGAACTGAATGGCAAACCAATTCAGACCTTTGCTAACTAATTTGATCAATTTAGAATCTGAATTAGTAGTACTTGATTTGTAAAAGAATCACTTTTTGAGTTAGTTCTTTCAATAATTTGCTGAGAGAGATTGACAAAATCCGAATCCGTTTCAAATTTGGTGTAGAATTTAAACTTGATTTGTAAATGAATCACTATTTTGAACTGGTACTTTTTAATTAATTGGTCAAATGGTTTAGCAAAATGTTTAGAATGGTTTGTTTTTGTTTTTTTTTTTCAGTTGAGAATCATAACTAGTGATACTCAATTAATTAATGACTCACTTTTTTGAGTTGACTCCTTTTAATTAATTGAATTGTAAACCAATTCAGAACATTTTGTTAACAAATTTAGAGTCTGATCTGGTGTGTTTAATCACGAAAGAATTTGAGTCTACTTCTTTCACTAAATTGCTCAAAAGGGTTAGCCAGGTGTTCTGAATCAGTTTGCAATTCAGTTTAGAATTAGAATTAGCCATACTCAATTGATGAATGCATCACTATTTTGAGTTGGTTCTTTCAATCATTTCCTGAGATTAAAAAAAATGTTCTGAATTGGTTTGCAGTTTGGTATAGAATCTAAACTCACAACTCGATTTGTAATTGAATCACGTTTTTGAACCGGCTCTTTTCAATTAATTGGTCAAATAGTTTAACAAAACGTTTTTCATTTCAGAATCATAACTAGTGATACTTGCTTCATTAATGACTCACTTTTTTTGAGTCGCTTCTTTCAATGAATTGAATTGCGAACCGATTCAGAACATTTTGCTAATTTAGAATCTGATCTAGTGTGTTTAATTACGAATGAATCACTATTTTGAGTCAGTTCTTTTCACTGAATTGCTCGAAAGTTTTTGCAAGGTTCTCTATATCAGTTCGCAATTCAGTTTAGAATTAGAATTAGCCACACTCAGTTGATGAATGAGTGGGTTCTTTCAATAATTTGCTGAGATAAAAAGAAAATGTTCTGAATCGGTGTGCAGTTTGGTATAGAATCTAAACTCGCAACTCGATTTGTAATTGAATCACGTTTTTGAACCGGTTCTTTTCAGTTAATTGGTCAAATAGTTTAGCAAAATGATTTTCATTTGAGAATCATAACTAGTGATACTCGATTCATTATTGACTCACTTTTTTTTAGTTGACTCCTTTCAATGAATGGAATTGTAAACCGATTTCGAACCATTTTAAAATCTGAGCCGGTGTCTTTAATCGTGAATGAATCACTATTTTGAATCAGTTCTTTTCACTGAATTGGTCAAAAGTTTTAGCAAGGTATTGGAATTAACTCAGTTAATAAATTAATCACCATTTTGACTTCTTTTCAATTAATTTACTTGCAAACCAATTAAGAAGTTCGCTAATCCATTTAACCAATTTACAATCTGAATTTGATACATGATTTGTAAAGGAATCACAATCACAGCTGGTCAGTTGGTTTAGCTAAATGTTTTGAATTGGTTTTTCAGTTCACTCGATTTATAAATGAATCACTCTTTTGAGTTGACTCCTTTCAGTGAATTTTGAAATTTAGAACTGTTTGCTATCCAGTTTAAACAATTTTGAATCTGAATTAGCGTTACTTGTTTTGTGGCCGTTTCTTTTCAATTAATATGTCAAATGGTTTAAATGTTTTGAATTGGTTTTTCAATTGAGAATCAGAACTAGCAATACTCAGTTCTTTTCAATAGCTTTGTCAGATATAGCTTAGTTTTGGAACTATTTGCAACCGAGTCAGAATCATTCATATGACTCACAAGTCTTTGTAATACAGTAACAATATATTATAATAATAGTTGCATGCATCTCATTGTTGGTCCGAAAAATGTTCCGTAGGGTCCAGTAGACTACATTTTGCCCAGCATGTATGTATGCGCTACTTTCCTTATATTTATGACGGCACTCTTGATTAATCTTAGTGGGAAGTGATATGCTTCCAATATAAACGTTATTCTTTCAATCAAATCCAAGCCAGTTATTCACACTACAAGCTTTTATGGAGGAGAGTAGATGCGCATCAAATCTTTGGCTGCAATAGCAGTAAAAGGCACGGCTGGGAATCCACACTTGTAAAATCACTCCCAAGGACTATTGCTGTTCCAGAAGGTGCCTGTGGTTTGGTCCTTACGGGATTGCGTGACGAATAAGAAGAGTGATGAATGGACTGTCCCAGGGCTAATCTGTCTTCTGAGGGGTTAAACAGCATTCGGTTCAAACCTCGCTAACTGTTTTGTCTGAAGACCGTCTGAAGACAACATGAAAGCGCTTTGTTGTTAGCTGTGGGAAACGTTGTATGTAGACGTTCACAAAGCATTTCTTGCGTTTCTTTTTGATATCAGGGCATGCCAGACATGACAATTTAAAAGCTGGAGTCTGTTACTGTGCAAATGAAGTTGAGGCAGTGTCATCTTTTCAGTTTTCCGAAGATATCTTTAATCAATGCCATTTTTTTCACTGCTTTACCTCAAAGTGCATTAGTATTTTGCGTGAAACAGAAATGTGTCACAGGTTTAAAAGCATTTTTGCTGTTTGAACACACATAATTGTGCAATCTCCTGTCTTCTGCCTCCAGTGAATGGAAATTTATTCTTCACTGTCTTTACATCTGAATGCAGAGTGATAAAAATACCTCAAAATGTTTTTGATTTACATTTTCTAACGCACTACCCTTCACAGCCTTTTAGATATAAATGAAGCAATTAAAGGATGTTTATAAATTGTATGCCCAGGGGTTGATTTGCACTCCGTGTATATCATGAGAGGTGAAAGGTCCCAATAAAATATAAATATAAACCACTCAAGTGAAGCGATTTTAATTAGAACACAGCTGCTGCGAGGCCAAAGACCAGCACCGGTACAAAATGACCACTGGTGGGTTTTGCCACTTCATCGTTCATATTTATCTTGATAGAATATTATAAAAAATAATGAATAGACATTAATGATTTCTCTAGCAGAGGGGAGATTAATAAGACCTTTGAAAATGAGGTCTTACAAAAATCTCTAAGGATTTATAAGACATGGATTTCTGAAGGTCCACTGCAAGATGATTTTAATCAGTATTTTTGTTTTTTTTCTAGTACAAAATACCAGATCCTTAAAATATGATTTTACTTCAATTACATTGGATTTTAAGACTTTTTTACATAATCATGAATTATTTATTTTTCTTAGTCTAGTGACCAAAAAAATGACAAATAATTAAAAATATATTAAATTAAATGTATATGAAAGTTATATAATTAAAACACGCAATTACTTGTATATAAATTAACCAACGTTCATAATTTTAAGGTCAGTTTTTTTTTTATTTATATATTTATTTTTGGTCATGAATTGTTTATTTTTCTTAGTTCAGTGGTCCAATGACAAACACAAACACACAGACACAAATAAATAAATAAATAAAACAATATTTATGACCTTTTCAAACCTTGAGGGTCAGTATTTTTTCTTTCTTTTTTTTCTTTATTTATTTATTGGTCATGAATTGTTCTTTGTCCAATGACAAAAAGATTACAAATAATTTCAAAATTGTTTGTGAAATTATATATATATGAAATTAACTTAAAAATAATTCCTAATTTTTAGGGTTAGTAATCTTTATTTATTTATGTTTTGTCATGAATTGTTTATTTTTATTAGTCCAATGACAAAGAAAATGTAAAAATACATTTATGAAATTAAATGTATATGAAATTTACTAACGTTCAAAATTTTAGGGTCAGTAATTTTTATTTATTTTTCGTCATAACTTGTTTATTATTATAGTCCACTGACAAAAAAATATATAAATAATTAAAAAAAATTGTTTATGAAAGAAAAAAAAAAAAAAAAAAAA
>JAHKKF010491115.1:0-14939 GCA_019740295.1 Labeo calbasu | reverse complement strand
TATATATATGTATATTTGTGTGTGTGTGTATAAATTAATATAATTTTAAAATGCAACTGTATCTAAAAAATATGTTTTTGAAATTAAATGTATATGAAATTAAAATTTTAGGGTCAGTAATGTCTTTTTTTTTTTTTTTTTGGTCATGAATTTTTTTTATTCCAATGACCAAAAAATACAAAAAAATGTAAACAATTATTTTTGAAATTAAATGTATATGAAATTAACCTAAATGCAATTACTTGTATATAAATTAACTAACATTTCAAATTGTAGATTCATGAATTGTTTATTTTTATAATGACAAAATTACTTCTTTTGATAGAAGAATCCTGAAAAATGTGTCATGGTGAAAATAAATTCACCATGGATATAAATTACATTATAAAATATATTAAAATAGAAAGTAGTTATTTTAAATTAAAAAAAAAAAATCATAATTTAGTTTTTACTATATTTTGGATTATACCTAATTCCCTAATGAATATAAAAGACTTCTTTCAAAAACATTAAAAAAATTCAACCAGCCCTAAAATTTTGAATATTTTTTGTATCCTATTCAATTTTTCAAGACAAAACACTGATTTAACAATGCATATTTGCGATGTTTTAGCCGATTGTCATGTTTTGAGCAATTCACATCAAGGCCGACTGACATTACGAACTAAAGCTGTTTTTCAGGTTCATTTGCACAGCCGCATTTATTTGTTCAGTCCTTCCCTGCGACCCTGGACTCCAGGAGGCTTTTGTGTTGACTTCCCCTCTGCAGTCAATTTCCCACAATCCCAATATGCGGTTGAGGGGTAAAGAAAGGCGAGCTGTTAATTGATTGGCAGCGGTTTGCATATACAGTACTGGAAAAATGTCACGTCAAGCTGTTTGTGTGACCTAACTGGCTCTCGGTGAGACTGACTGAAGAGGGTAATTTATCATTTGACAGTCTTTAGAACGGGCTGTCCGTGCTGTCTCGGTATTGTTAGCATCAGCGGTCAGCTGTCACGCATGTTGGATTAGCAAGCATAGATGAGCGACTCAGCAGGATGGACATAAGCAAGGCCACACGAGGAAATGTCAGAGGAAGACAACCGTCGCATGACGATCAGAGCCAATGATTAATAATCTGTGCTGAGAATGTTTGAGAGGGGACTAAAATTGGTATGAGTTGGAAAATGATTTTGATTGAAGTTTGAATCATTTTTTAATATACTGTGGCCTGAGCAAAGTGAACGAACATTTGTTAACACTTCGCTGTTTGTTGTGTTGTAAAATAGGGTTGGGTTAAACGTAAAGGGACGACCCGTTCAGCCATTGCAAGAGAAGTTAGTCATTCCAAATCTGTGATTTCTTAAGTATTGCGGGTTTACAATGACACTAATTCATTCAAGAACCCCAAAAAGGCTAGTCATCCATGTAAGACAAATGCATGTGAAGACATGATAATGCAGAGACTCTCAATGGGGAATCGGTTCAGCACTGCAGCTGGAATTGCTAGCCAGTTCAGTGATGAACAGGGAACACTGAAATAATAAAACTATGAAATAGCTGGACCAGAGTCCTGATCTAAACCTGAATGAAAATCTTTTGAAATCCTTGACGACAAAGTTATGGCTAAGAAACCCACTAGAGTTACTGAACTATGGAAGAGAGTGGGAGACAAGCTGACAGGCTGTCCCATATTAGCATATTTCTGCCCTCAACCAGTTGTACACTGTCCGCCATTTTCTCCACAATCGAACAGCTGTAGCGACAACAATATCTTGTAAGCAATGCAGGTGTTTTGTAGTTAGATGTAAAAGTGAACATATGAGTCTTCATTTTCTCCCGACATCAGAGCTACTGAGGATGCAGTTAATTTTGTTTTTGATGGTAATGTGCCACCAAATACACACACACACACACACACACACACACACAAACAGAAGACAGGGGCTGGGTAAGCAGTAGCTCATTATCATTTAAAGAGACATGCACAGGGCTCTACGCCACTTGTGCTCTTAACTTAAAAAATTTAAGAGCACAGTCAAAATTTCAGGAGCACCTGAGTTACTTTGTGACTGCTTAAAGTGATTTTGTTTTTGCCTTTGTAATGGCATTTTTCTAACTTTATTAAAAGTATGTCATCTTTTATGTCAAATTTTTAAAAGGGTCATCGGATTCTTAAGGGTCAAGTTGATATGATTCTTTAGGGTCTTAATGAAAAGTCTATAATATACTTTGGTTAAAAATTCTCAATGGTAGTGTAAAACTACACCCTTTTTACCTTGTCAAAATCAGCTCTGCAAAAATCATCTCATTCTGGTCAAGGTTTGCTTTAAATGCAAATGAGTTCTGCTCGCCCCGCCCCTCTCTTCTCTCTGTGTAGAGACGAGCCTGTTTACTTTACCCGCATTTAGCCGTGTTTAGCCGCTAAATTTGCTAACTAGCACATTATTAGGAAAGGCGATCGCAAAGATTCATAAAAAAACCCTTATACTCACTTCTGCTGTAAGTGAAGCTGGATCATGAATGATTCGCGCGAACATAGACGGATATATGTAGATTAAAGCAACATGATAAGAACAAGTAGAATAAATCAGTATTAATAAAATTAATTTGTACTACAGAGGTGGCACAGAAGAACACAAAAGTGGTATTTTCATATGTTTAAGGCTCAGAGGTGGCACGAGTGCAATTAAATTGATAATTTCATGTTGAGATTAATGTTTCAAATGGAAAATTTTGAATATAGAAATATTAAATGACTTAACTGAAAAGATATTTTAAAAATAAAAATAAAACTGCCAGTAGGTGGTGGCAAGTCACTGATTTAATTACTGAATCATTCATTCATTTGATTCATTCGAACGGCTGATTTATTCAGGAATAAAGCAAGTGACTGTCTTTATAAATGGGAAATTGAATCACTGACTTACTATATGTGTTTAAAAACGCACATTCATTCATAAAGAAAACACCGCTGTGTTTAAATGGAGATGTGCAGCGGCTCAGTTGTGACTTGTTTCAGATTATTTTTGATGACGAAATAGAGCAAAATCAGGCAATAGTGTTATAGTCAGACAATGTAATTCACTTAATATTAACTTCTTGTTTATTTAATTGTTGCATTAAATCAGTATCTCATTTACAAACTCCCTTAAAAATCAAAAGCTGTCATTCACCTTAGTTTATCGGGATCTCACAAAGTTCCATTATAATCAACGAAGCTCTCTACACTGCACAATCAATCTCTTATTTACACTCTCTCTACACTTTGTTAATGAAATGATTCGTGAGATATGTCTGTGATACATTATTCAACGTTGCAAAAAACATGAAGAAACCTTTGAAGCTCCCCTCAGCGCAAATACAAATATGCTGATCGAGTCAGTTACATATTTTTTATAGTCGCACGCAGTAGTTTTTAGTCACACTGTAGAGCCCTGATGCCCCAAAATAGGCCACTGAACAGAGCTGTTTTTGATGAGGTAAAAAGGGTGATGTTTTACCAAAGTTTATTGCAGACATTTCATGAAGACTCTAAAGAATCATACTTTTGCAACATATGCAATATAAGTTAATCCTTCAGGTGTCCCCAGAATGTGTCTGTGAAGTTTCATCTCATTGCTGGAAAAAGAAGTAGAGCCACTAATAGACACCTGTCAGTTTGCAGAACATCGGCAGAACAGGAGTACTGAGGATGCTGCTCTTAGTATTGTCCATCTTGTGTCCAAGCGTCTTGAGAACACTAAAGCCTATGCTTGTATTTTATTTGTTGACTTTAGTTCAGCATTTAATATAGTGCAGACACATCTGCTTTTAGAGAAGCTGCGTAGTATGGGTGTCAGTACTTTTTTAATCAAATGGTTTCACTCTTTTTTAAGTAATAGAACTCAGCAGGTTAGGGTCAAAGGGACACTTTCCAAGGTCAGATATAGTAATACAGGAGTGTCATAAGGTTGTGTTTCATCACCTATGCTTTTTGCTTTGTACACGACACTGCCATTCTAAGCCTCTTACACAAAGATATGAATTTATCATCCTACCACAGTGAAATAGATACTTTCATTCAGTGGTGTGACAAAAGCTGTTTAGTGTTAAATGTAAAAAAGACACAAGAAATGGTTCTTGATCCAAGAAGTGTATCTGATCACAAGCCTGTGATCATTAAAGACACAATAATACAGCAAGTGACATCCTACAGATACTTGGGGTTTTATACGGACTGTGTTTTTTGTTGGAAGACACATATTGACAGTTTGTGCACACAACTACAACAGAGACTTTATTTTTTAAGAAGGTTGAGACTGTATGGGGTGGGTAGCAATATCTTGCTTGTTTTACCGAGCCATGTTTGAAAATCTTATCTGCTATGGATTCACAGTCTGGTTTGGAAACTTCATAGACTCATATCTACAAAACAGCCATGAAAGTTATAGGAATAAAGCAATATGTGCCCATACAGACTTTATACGAACAGGCAGTGATGAGAAGAGCAATAAGTATCAGTACTGATTCCAAACACCTTCTTTTTAGCGAATACCAGCTGCTGCCATCGGGAAAGAGATTGAGAATGCCAATGTGTAAAACCAATAGACTAAAACTTTCATTTGTTCCTGTTTCGATAAAACTGTTGAATTCTACTAAGAACAACACACTTTAGTGTGTTTTGCATTTGACTTTTTTATACATTGTTGTATTTTAATGCATGTTCTTAATTGTTTAATTTAATTTGTCTTTATTTATTATTACTGTTTGTTCAGAGCAACATGGTAGCATTTTGTCCAAGATAAATTTCTTATCTCTTATCTCCTAATACCCCACAGATCATCTATTATATAATTTTGCCAATGCTTATTTTGAGTGGTAGCAGAAACAGTTTTCGTGCATGTCTCTTTAAATGCAAATGAGCTGCTGTTCCCCGCCCCCTTTTCCAGAAATTGCTATGCCTTTACAGCTCGTACTTCAGATACTCTGCCAAAAAACATCTGTTTGGTTTTGATTATCATGTCTATCATGCTGAAATCATGTGTTTTAAAGCCATATCTGTTTAAACTTCTAACAGAGGGTTTTCTGAGCGCACGCATCCGAAGCACACGCACAGAAAGCGGCTGTCACATGGCATGTGAGTACTAAACTAAGTTCTCTTTCATGTCTCATTGCGCTTAAACTGTCAAATACACACAAGTTTATATTAAAAACACACATGAGGTACAAAAACAGTCAGTTATGTCTGTGAAGGTAAACAGCTGGGAAAGAAATTGCATGTTTATAAAAGATCTGTGTGGCAACAGCTCAATATACAGTAAATAAATCAATAAATCCACTGCTCTCGTCTCCTCTGAGCCTGGGACTCTAAATAATATTCTGTGCTCATCTGTGCAGCTAAAGACGGAATAGTTAGCATGCTTTTCTCGAACTTTTGCCATAGCGTTAGAACTGGTACACTGTTGTCGCTTGCGAAACAAAATGGTGGCACCATAGGTGGAAACCTGCAGACTAAGGGGCGGTAATATTATAATAAGATCAAGTTTGCAGAGAAAGGCTTACCAAAAAAATACTGGGTTGTTCTTTTTCATGTTTTCTGGGTTGGTAGATGCACCGGGGACTCAATTTAATTGAGATCGGATGCAAATCGAATCGCATGCTTGGTAATCGTAATCGAATCATGATATTGGAGCCCTATAGTGCACCCCTAGGCTATGCAGTAGAAACATATTAAATGACAAATATTGGAAATTCCTTTCGGGTCTTGACAATGACATGGCCAATGAATGACAATGAAATATCCTGAGCTGGAAAGATGAACGAGGTGAAAAATGTGAGTATGATAGAGAACGAAATGAAGACACTGACATCAGGCCCTTATCAGATGTTTCCACCAGGACTTGGAGACTCCTGGAAATGAAGACTTAGAGACCTCTGTAGCAAAATGAATGTTCCCATATCTCGCCGTCGTCAGCTGTGGCATTCGGTGCACCTCCGCCCTCGCGCCCGTCTTCCTCTCTGTGTTCCTGCATTAAGTTCATATCTCCCCATGCCATGAGCATCCCGTTCCCTCTCACCTCTGCTCTCCCTTTCAATCACTCTGTGCAGTGAATGGCAGCCATGTGGAAAGGTGACATTCAGGTGCCTGGTGAATCGTAGACGTGAATCAATCGGTTTTGGTAGATTCAGCTCAGAATGACTTGCGGTCAGAGAAACGCCGCCTTGCCGGTGTGCATCTCTATAATCCTATTTTGCAGGCGGCCCTTGCGGTTCAGTATTTGGCTGTTGCACGGCTGACACCGGAGGATGCTGTTTTGTAGCGCGGCGCATTACCGCTGAGAGCTTTACCTCTGACATGGATACTGTAATGAAAGGTTTTTGGCTTGTTTCTGTAGAAACGACTGCAGTGTCCTCAGCTAGGATCATCAAAGCTGTCGTGACCTGCAGGCAATATGTGCAAGGTTTTAAGGTGTTTGTAAGGTCCTACTTACGGAAATTTGGCTTTTAGCTCTAATGCAACATAATAAAGCGCAAAAGATTCATAGTAGGTGTATAATTGAAGTTCATCTGTGTATCAGGGAAATATTGTTTATAAATCAGCTGAATGAATATAGAGTTTTCTGGCATGTCGCATCACTGTTCTCTTATTTATGGTACGGAAAATGCATTTAATTTTAACAGACTAATTATGCTGTCAGCGTTCATAATTGCATAATATTTTTTTTAAAGCTGACAAAACAATTAGAAAATATACAGTGGAGATCACAATTAGAGAACAATCTATAAATACTTTGAAGGAATATTAGCTGTAGGTAAACCACTGTTCTACTAACATGTTTGACTAAATATCCAAGGCATTTGAACAAAAACCTTCATTTTGTGGAAAACACAGTGATCAAAATTAGACCACAGTAACCACTGTAGAACACAAGAAGATTACTAGTAAATTTTGGAGGGTTAGAGCTGTCAGAAATTAGTAGGAAGTGTAGAAGCCTTTACTTTGACTTCAGCACAGCTGCGGCCGCAGGACATCACTAGTTTCTGCGCTGCTGTGATATTGATTCACTCTTCTTCATCCATAGTTTTGTAACTAGTGGGTTTCTTAAGCCATAACTTTGTCACCACGGATTTTCAATTGGGTTTTAATGAGGACTCATCATTTCAGTGCATTATTTCCAGGCTGATTGGAGATGCTTGCAGGAAAGAACTGCGTGTTGCTGAAGGAAGTTCTGATAAATATTTGCATTCACCCTGCCATGTATCTGTATAAGAGGCCCAACTCTTGCAGAAAACATCCCTCAAACCACAACACTTCCTCCTTTACCTTTCACTGACTTCTTTACACACTTGTGGTTCAGTCTTTCCTCAGTTTGATGCCGAACAAAACGTTTCCCATTAGACCCAAAATAAATGAAACTTGATCTCATCACTAAAGTGAACTTTGGACCAGTTCTTTTTTCTCCACACAATATGCTCCTCAGCAAAGGATGATTCTTTCTGCTGATGAGAGGTTTGATCACTGCAAGGTGCGTTTTCAGTCCAACATACCCCATTCAGCAATGAACTGGCAAGCAATTCCAGCTGCAGTGTTGAACCGATTCCCCATTGAGAGTCTCTGCGTTATCCTGTCTTCTCGTGCATTTGTCTTATGTGGACGACCAGTCTTTTTTGGGGACTTGAGTGAATTTGTGTCATTGTAGATCTGTAATATTCCAGAAATCACAGATTTGAAATGACCAACTTCTCTTGCAGTGGCTGAAAGGGTCGTCTCTTTGGTCTTCATTTGGACAACCTCCTGTTGCAGGGTTTCAGTCACCTTAGAGCATCATCACCAGATAATCACCATGTTTAGAATAAAACCATCATATTTAAAAAAAAAAAAAAAAAAAGACATGCTGTTAATCATATCATATCATCATATAAAATATAATTTGTTGTTACTGCTGTGAATCTATATTCAGTTATTATGGGATCACCTTCAGTGCTTTCAGAATCTTTATATTTTAAAATAATTTTGTTTCTGTTTTAAAATGTATGTTTTATATTAACAAATTTTAATAATGTCTATTTATTAAACAAAAAAATTTTATTTTTTTATTAAACTAAGCTGAAAATAGTACAAACTTTGCTAAAGTGATTGTTTTGAACAAGTGTTAACTTAGACATTATTTTAAAAAAACCCATTATTTTAGCTCAAGTATTTATATCAATACTGTTTGCCTTTTACCCCATGCTGGTGAGCATTTTACCCCATGTGTGGGGTAAAAAGGCCCCCCTTGCCACCTTATACATTTATAAGATTTTTAAACAAAATGAACGACTTGTATGATTTATTTTCATACAAAATGTGTTGCACCCTACAAACGTATATATTTTATTATGTATGGTCAATACAAATGTATATATTTTTCTGCAACCATACACTTTGGGCACATTTTTTCTTAGGGTTCTTTCTTTCTTTAGCCCCGTTTGTTTTTTAAATGCTCATCTTTATGATCAGAACTAGTTTTTATTGTGAGGGCAAAACATAATTTAGTGCACTACAATGACGATTGAGAGATGAACAAATAAACATTCCTCAAAAGCCTGATGTATCAGATTTGATACTCACATTTGATTTTTTTATTACGTTTCTAAAAACAAGGCATGTAGATTGTGTACATCAGGTTTGGAGTATGTTCATAATTTAGAGGCCTAGGAAATTATGATACAGTAGGTTTTATAGGTTTAACTCTGTTGGCATTAATATGCGCTGAAACTCAATCATTCTGACATGATTTGAATGCAGTATTGCTCTGCAATATATGAAAAAATCATTTCTGATTACATTCTACGCCTATGCAGAAAAAGTCCGGTAAAGACTAAAAGTAGTTGATTTGTAGCCTTGATGTTTTAATAAACATTTATACATCTAGTTCTCCAGAGATATTTTTAATTTTAGGACCTTTTTATAATCTTGCCTCAGGCCTCACAAACAAACCGGCCTGCCCTTCAGATCTGTAAAATTCAGGGTAGTATATGTCACAACGTTTAAGAAATTCTGCATCCATCCTGAAGATTAGTTCTCAGAAACAGAATCACACTGACATTGACCTTCAGATCGGTAACAGTGGCCAATACGTCATGCTTAAACGAGAGAAGGAGAATCTTTAGAGACAATTTGTTATTGTAGGATACTCCAGTTCGGAGACTGTCCCGCAGGAGGTCACATTGTTATATGCCACATTCATGCTTCATCGGCCCTGCTTATGCTGACCGTGTATTCAGTGAACAATTCAATTAATTCTTACGAAACATTACTTCATCCTGCGTGACCCTCAAAGTATCGAAAAATTACCCAGGCAACATCCACCGCTAAGGAGCATGTTTGGTCCCATTGGAAACTATCTCCCTTAACAAAGTCACAGTCTCCGCTTCATCTTTGGTCCCGTGTGAAGGACCCCAAGGGGCTGAGGGTGGACAGGTAGGGTGACAACCAGGTCTCAGTAAGGTTTGGAAACACATTCCAGACCTCTTTTGAGAATGGGGACACTGGCCAGAGATGATTAATGGCGGGCGCGTGTGACTGCTTGAAGGGCAGACCATAATTCACCGCACGGGCCTGGAGGAACTCGAGCAACATCCGCCTACCCGGCGGGCGAAGTGTGTCCCTCCACTCGCGTTCATCTCAGGTGCAAAGTTGTCGTCCTTTATGTGTGCACTTGTTTTTATCATGCTAATGCATAATTGCCCACTCGCAATTATCGATAATTGCGGGGAGTTCTTCTTCGGTTTTGCCTTAATCAGAAATTTGCACTATAAAAAGGGTCCTGGGTTTAGATTTCACACAATTACACATTCACTGCTTTTCATCTCTTTTTAATCTCCTGCAAATCTGAAACATGGAGTTTGTTCATAAACACAGCTGAGGCCCCTACGATTTGCTTTGACATTTTGCTAAACGAATGAAGCAATCCTATCAATGTTGTGCCTCTGTGTCTACTGATTAAAATCATTTGAATTGCAGATGACGTCTTTGTCTAAAGAGTTCAGTAAACAGAGGCATCACGTTGATAGGCATGCCAATTTTTAATTGAAATAAGATCGCCACCCGCTTTGAGCCTTAATGCACATAATGATGTGCGACCGTAGAACGACTTCTTCCGTTGATCAAATGTGGCTGTAATGACGGCGATAATCCGGATTATTTCTGAAATCTATTATAATCTGTGTCATTCAAAATTATTTGGAGAAAACTATCAGCTGATGCGCAGAGCTGCGAAACTCAAAGTGCCTGCCTTGTTGTGTCCTTTCATTCTTTTTCAGCTCTTAGGCGAAAAACTGTGGCTAATTTATTCATAGCTCAGCATTTAGTACCTCTAATCTACGGCCAATACTGTTACTGGTGCTCGTAATTGTATGATATTGTTAAAGCTGGTTTTCAGGCAGGGTGCTTATCAGGGTCTGTTTAGCGTGCAGCTTGCGGGAAGGGAAGCCCAAATTGAGGAGAAATCAAGTGGCGCTTTGGTAAGCAGGGTCGGAATTACCGTGATGGACTGGGGCTGGATTTCTCTCCCATGCATATTTTTGCCCATTGTCACGATCTTCGTCCTTAATAGGAGCTGACAGAATGTAAATGGGATTTTAAGGGAACTGGCAAAGTCTGTAATTTTTCTCATTTAGTCCATGGATGAGTGAGCCAAGCCGGTAAGATTTGTATGGGAATTTGAGATGGTTCAGTGCGACATGTCAAACCCTGATTATGAACTCAAGGGAGCCTTTTTACCTTAACCAATCGTCTTCGTGCCTCGCCGCCGCCTCCTCCCTCGCAGGTTGTCTCAGATGGCTAATTGTTCGCAATGACATTTTCAGTGGATAAAATAGATATCAGCAAAATGACAACAAAAGATGACTAGACAACTCTTACTGCTGAATATAAAATGGCTAATTTTTTAAACAGGATTAATCAAATTATGCCAAATAATCTAGCACTCATTGTAAAAATAATACATTGTTTTTCCTACTGGAGCATCAGTGAGTGTTTGAACCTTCTTTAATAGTTGCATATGAGTCCCTCAGTTGTCTTCAGTGTGAAAATCAGGATCTCAAAATCATACAGTCATTGTTAGAAAGGGTTCAAATAAACAAAAATGCTGAAAAAAATCAAAGAATTTGTGGGACCTGAAGGATTTTTCTGAAGAACAGCGGGCAGTTCAACTGTTCAGGACAAACAAGGGACTCATGAACAACTATCACTAAACAAACACAGCTGTGGATCATTCAGGCAACAACACAGTATTAAGAATCAAGTGTATGTAAACTTTTGATTGGGGTCATTTTTACATATTCGTCTGTTGTTTTCTCTTGTGGACTGTATGCAAACATCTCTTACGTGAAATGTCTTTTTCAGGTCAGTACTACACAAAAATAACATGTATTTTGTATGATCCCTCTTAATTTGGTAAAATAAGTAACATTTTGCATATTCTGCAAGGTGTATGTAAACTTTTGACTTCAACAGTAAATATCTTTCCTGTCACTTTTGATAAAATTTAATGCATCCTTGCTGAATAAAAGTATAAATTCCTTAAAAATATATTTACCCCAATCTCTTGAACAGTACTCTATATTAGTCATTTACCTCAGTTTTACCTAAGATTTTAACACCTTAAAAGCAATGGAACCGGCCACATTCAAACAAGATTTCCTGAGCACTCTGCTATTGGTCAAACAAACAGAAAGCTCCGCCCCAAACTCTCACCTAATGGTGTTGCTATGTCAGGTCTTGATTCTCAAACAAAAGGGAAATGTTTTTAAAAAGCCACAAAGATTAGTGTATAACGATACATTTTAACATAAAAAAAATCACAATTTAAAAGTATTAAGTGCTAAATTGTTACATATTATCTTAATTTTTTACTAACTTTTAAACTATGTTCTTAAAAGCGACAATAAAACCAACAGCATTAAAGCAAGTAGCTCCACCCCAAACGCCATCGACCACTGGTCGAGCCACTGTTGCCATGTCAGGCTGGTCGGGATTCTCAAACAGAAAAATGTTTTGAAAACAACACTGAGTCACCTTTTAAACTGAAATAGAAGAATGTATTTTAGCATCCTTAATGCATCCTCATGGAATAAAAGTATTCATTTAAAAAAAAAACAATCTTACTGACCCCAACCTCTTGAACAGTACTCTATATTAGTCATTTACCTCAGTTTTAAGTGTTTAAACTGAAGAAACCATCAGCATTCAAACAAGATTTCCTGAGCACTCTGCTATTGGTCAAACAAACAGAAAGCTCCACCCCAAACTCTCACCATTGGTTGAGCTGGTGTTGCTATGTCAGACAAGTCTTGATTTTCAAACAAAAGAGAAATATTTGTGTATAAAGATGCATTTTAACATAAAAAAATCACACACTTTAAAGTGCCATATTGTTTCATATTATGTTCATTATTTACTAACTTTTAAGTTATGTTCTTAAAAGCGACAATAAAACCAACAGCATTCAAACAAGTAACTACGCCCCAAACTCACTCCATTGGTTGAGCCACTGTTGCCGTGTCAGGCTGGTCGGGATTCTCAAAATGTTTTGAAAACAACAATCACAGTGTTTACACTTCACAGAGGAATCAGCTTACAAATGGTTTACTTATAGTTGCCACTGCATATTCAACTGAAGTAGAAGAATATATTTTAGCATCTTAGCATATTTAACTTCAGGTTTAAGTATGAAGGGACACTTTTTCCGACATACGACTGAAGTAAATGATTAACGCAAGTTGTTAAGAACTTATTAAAAGCCTCAATAAAGCCTACATCATTCTCCTTCAAACCCTCATAAACACTCCGGGTGCTTTTGGGCCGGCCCGTGAGGGGGGTGATATTGTGGGGCACTGCGGCTGTAGCTGAGAGACGCCGTGTGTAATGCAGGCTGTTAGTGATGTTAAATGAAGCTTGAAGCCTGGCTGACAGCAGCATTCCTCCACAGGCTCGGCGCTGAGAGAGGAGGAGAGGGGCCAACAAGGGCAGAGTAATGGTCTAAGAGAAACCACGCAGGACACGGCGCTCGTTGTGGCGGACGGGCCATTATCTCATAAGGGCCATTATCTTAATGGGGTGACCGTCTCGATATGACAGATATCACAGAAGGACTGACACATAAACAGTTTTTATAAGATGAATTTGCCAGTGTACAATCGCTGCGGTAAAACACATTTTGACCCATAGCCGTATACTGACGTACTGTATATAACCTTGTCAAGGTGGGTTACAGTTGCTTTTTTCGTGTGTGGATATTGTCGAATGTTGTTACAAAACAAAAGTTCACTCACAAATACACAAGTACACTATTTTCCTTCCTACGTTCATTGGCGAAGAAAGCAATGCGCAAATAACTTTCCAGGACATGACTGTTTTCAATTCACCCTTTATGAATAGGATCACATTGTCAGTGTTAAATAAGGTTCGCTACAAAGGTACATCATATAAAACTGTTAAATATATATATAACTTTATGACTCTGAAAATACATAGGATGGTCTCTCCCGAAGCGTGAGTCTCCGCTAGTCTCTTAGGGTCAGGTAGATAATGTTCAGTCTGACAAATCCCCTGCCATGTTCGCTACGTTTCCAAATCCTGACTGATTTCAGTCCTATTCACAACAACGACAGCAGATTTACAATCGAAGAAAAGTCAATAGTTTTGTTGCAAACGTCTTTGTTGTTCATTTTGCATGTGCTCGGTGGGAAAAACTCCTTACAAAGCTTAGGTATGTGTGTTTTTGCTTGCGTTTGTCGAAGCTGAAGCAGCTGATGTGTGTATTCGTGTTCATATTAGAAATCCTTCCACAGAAATATGCCCGTGTTTCTTTGGTCTGTAAATTTTCGATAGCTCCGTACACGGTTCACGATCCACCTGCAACCGATCATTTGCCAGTTTTGGCGTCAGCAAACAAAACGCTGGTCGGTTCCAACTTTGATTGACAGCACGGGGGGACCCGTTCCTCATGGTCCACGTAAACTCCATGACGAGAGGTCTTCACCCCTTATCTTATGAGACTGAAGGACTAATGGAGAGACTGACAGACAGGGCTAACAGGACTATGATGAATGCTCCCCTCCCCCGCCCCGCTGTAGCTTTGGAGAATGACGAGGTGCTTCCGTACGTCGCGCCTCTCTTGGGAAAATCATCCCCCACTGGCGTCAGGATACCTGGTGGGATTTAACAACGCAGTAGTTAGGGCATATAACGTGATAAGTTATGCATTCTGAGAGGTTTTGGTGTTGTCCCAGATCTTTTTCTGGTTGGACCCTAACCAAGGATGCATTGTAGACAATCATTCAAGGCGGGTAGGAGAAGTAAGAATGTATTCTTACATTCTAAAAAAAATCCCTCTTGATGTCAGTGACACTAATGGCTAAAACCTTTTGGGATATTTTATTCTGTATAATTAGAAATCTGTATTTGAAATCTGTGCTGTATGTAATTTTTTGACTGTACCAAAGCATAAAAGATCATAATACATATAGATGCTTGTTTCTCCAAAAAACAACACTACAGACAGTTGTTCTACTTTGAAAATGTGCATCGGAATGCCTGTTTTATTTTGGTCTGTGTGACTCCGCCCACTGCCAGTTTTAACTAGCAATGAACTTATGGGCTTAAAAATTTATTTTATTAAACTCCACATATGGTTAATAGCAAAAGTAATAGTACTGACGACGCTCTAGGAAATCTCTAATCCAGTTATCGCTGTAGCTGAATAAAATGCAGAGAAATTTTAACTGAAGAAACTTCAGTTATATGGTTTGTCTGTGTTCTTCAATCAATCTTGGTTATTTTTATAAGGATAGTCATGGGCGTCGGAAGCAAAATAAATGTGGGTGGGTCCTCCCCCTAAAAAATTACTGTGACAACATTGCAAAACACGCCGATTTAAACATAGTCCCAGTGGTGTAATGGGTAAAGCGAGTGTATTTTTTTTTTTTTT